>OX243981.1:2137500-2400000 GCA_945859745.1 Synanthedon formicaeformis | reverse complement strand
GCATAGAATATTGCTCATATATTTTTCTTTGTCTTTGAATTTGTTCTTGTCTTGAAAAGGGGACGCGGACGAACTCGCGGTTAAAAGTTAGTATTAACTTATATAAAATCTTTCATTAGCAGAGAGCTTCTGAGTATACGCAATATGTACTTATTTGTTGTCGCAGTTACAATGGGCAACTCTTTAGAAGGCGAGTCCATTGTATCTTCTATTATTGGTTTTCATTTTCAATATTTCCTTGGACTTAGATGAATACTAGATGAATGCTATACTATTCGCATTATTATTTACTAGCCGCTGCACGCGATTTCGCCCACGTTTTATAAAATATACCCTATGTCCTTTCTTGTGTCCCAGACAACGTGTATGCAAAATTCCATTGTATTCGGTTTTTGCGTGAAAGAGTAACAAACATCCATCCATACAAACTTTCGCATTTATAATATTAGTACGGATAAATTTTATATTGTACTGACAATACATTTATATAGGTACTCTGTCAACGTTTAGAGTTTTTTTTTAAATAATATATTTGCTCTTAGCCAGCAGCAAAGACGAGGCCGACGATGGAGCGAGCTCACTCAGAAGACCCTCATGATACAAACATACAAAATACGCTCCCTCTTTTTACTGTATTAGTATAGATAGTAATAATTATTTTGTCAATATCAATACATAAAGTAATAACTTCACAAGGCCCTGAATTACAAGAGACAGATGGTCTAGCTAGACCACTGTAATTTAGATAACAACTACAGTACTAATGGACGTGTCACGCACGTAATAGACTTATCATCTAACTAATCTAAAAACTTTCCTGTGGGTAAAACTGGTATATAACGGATAATAATTGCCCGTTCACATTGGAGCAGTCCTGCATATTTTTGCTGTCCAGCATCGATGTTTATGGATGGGCCTTTTCAAACAAAAAAATCACTCCCTCAAAATCAATCTGATTCGCAAAATCAGATTGATTTTACGTGCCAAATTTATCAATGTAAGTATCATCAACCGGATAATCTTTACCATAATTAAATAACAGATGAGGGTATATATTAATTAAATGCAGTATCTCGTACGTAGTAGGTACAGGGAAATGTACTCGGTGAAATTCCACATCACCGACAAACTGAATTTCAACAGTGTTGAAATTTGTAACAGCCTGACAAAGATAGTGCTAGTTGCGATTCATTGCGACTGTGACGTAAGCATTAATTCAACTGCACTAATTAATTGGCAAGTGAAAGCTTGAACCATGAACCTAGAAAAAACAACGGACGGAGTGCTCTGCATTGTACAAAGTGAAGCACCGTAATGGCGGCGCGTTTTTATGTGTGCGTTTTTACATGTGAAAAGTGATTCCTTGTTCCTATTTATCACGTAAAGTGCTACGGGGACAACATTTCACGACGCAGGTGACAAAATTAAAAAGTCATTTTAATTTCTCATTACGTGTGCATTAATCAACGTTAGCAGCGTAGCAGCGCTAGCGACGCCGAGCTTACTATGGTTTGTATGTGTAGGTGTTGAACACACGTTATCGAGCTTACTACGGTGCTTCACTTTATTAGTACATATATGGAATGCCGTCCGTTTTTTCTAGGTTCATAGCTTGAACATATTACGTGATCCTAAATTACAAGGCGTAAACTCTTACCGTATTTGACAAACAATTTTGACAAACCGAGTCTAATAGAACCATCTGTAGACCAGGTCGATGGAGACTCGTCTTGAAGATCTTGAGACACACTCAAATAAAATTAATATTAACCTACTTGGCTCTACTGCAATCAAGATCTGTTGATTATCTCTCTTTAGACTTACCTGAAACAAAAAAATATATATGCAAACATTAAAAAAATTAAAAGTATTTTACGTTTCGTACCTACTTTTATTATTATTACTAATGTGAAATAGAGATCCATTTTATTTAAACATTCACTACAATAATTGTAAAGACGATACGGTAAAATTCAGACGATATTGCAATAGGAATAACCGCCACGCTTTTTGTAAAAATAAAACGCGTTCGAATTGTGAAAGAAGTTATATGTATAGATTTCGCGTCACAGTAACTTAAACAATGGTAGCTAACTTATTATTATTTTAGGTAGTACATTTATTATTTATTAATATTATCAATAATTTCATAATCAATCAATTGATCAATTGATATTAATATTTTGTTATAGGTATTAAGTTTGATTCTATAAGTTTTAAGACTTAAGTTAAGATAATGTTTAGTTATTATAATTATTAGTTGAGTTATTAGTCGAGTTCGACATTGTCGAACGGATCTAGAGTTCAGCCGTTCGGACTTGATTGAGTAACAAATAGAAGAAAAAAGTGTTATAGAGAAATGAAATAAAGTGTGCTTAAGATCAACGATGTCACCGGAAATGATTTGAACTTGTATGTGCATGTGAAGTTTGATCGCTCTAGCGACAATATAGTCGCTTATGCAATAACTCTATCTAGGTGTACGAATGGTCGCTTTAGTAACCGAAAATGAGTCATATTAATTGATACGAAGCAGTGGATCGTGGTCGCAGGTCACTGTCGCTGGTCACTCTCGCAGATCACTGTCGCAGATCACTGTCGCAGATCACTGTCGCAGATCACTGTCGCAGATCACTGTCGCAGATCACTGTCGCAGGTCACTGTCGCTGGTCACTGTCGCAGATCGCGGTCGCACGTAGCAGGTGCCAAGTAGGCAAGACACATAGTACGAAGAGCCGACGGCCGCTGAGGCCGGAAATTCTCAAATGGAGGCCACTTTTGACCGGTCCTTTTGGAAAATTATTTGAGTAGGCTATGTCCAGCAGTGATATAATGATGTTGATGTTTATTAATATTATTTTATGTCATCTTCATGGTCAGCACTCATGATAAATTTTCGAAAATATTCCAATGTTTTTAATGCTCCGCACTTTATCTACTGCTGTTTGTTATACCAGTAGTGCTCTATGCAGAAACATAATAATAAAATGTATAGTATAGAGACAATACACAAACAATGTTTATGACATCGGCACACAATGGTGTGGTGGTTCTAGCTAGGGGGTTGATTCGACCGTGACGTCACGTTTCTTTTACTACAGTCTTCGCGAGTAACCGAACAAACAATAAAGAAGTGATTTTTTTTATATAATTAAGTGGTTTAGGATTTGCTTACAATTTTTTTATAACCCTAGAGAGAATCTTCTATACTAATATTATATATTGAAGAGAAAATATTAGTATTTTTGTTTGTATTATAAATTAATATAATACTTATTTCAATTTCAACCTTTTATCAAATCGATCAGTGTGTAATGCGAGTGTTACTCGATCAAACACATCGCACATGTAAACGTGAATTCGTATACGAATGAAGCAGCGCTACACGTTAGCCACTAGATGGCGCTGCTTGATTCCCTTATAAATTGACGTTTACGCGTTCGTTGCGAGCAGCGCTACAAGTTAGCCACTAGGTGGCGCCGCTTCATTCCTATACAAATTCACGTTTACGCGTTCGATGCGAGCCGCGCTACACGTTAGCCACTAGGTGGCGCCGCTTCGTTCCCATAAAAATTCACGTTTACGCGTGCGATGCGAGCAGCGCTACACGTTAGCCACTAGGTGGCGCTGCTTCATTCTCATACAAATTCACGTTTACGCGTTCGATGCGAGCAGCACTACAAGTTAGCTACTAGGTGGCGCTGCTTCATTCCCATACAAATTCACGTTTATGCGTACGATACAACCAGCGCTACACGTTAGCCGCTAGGTGGCGCCGCTTCTTTCCGTGGCGTTCGATGCGTTTGATCCAGTGAAACTTGCACTACACACTCAGATCACATATAGTTTCAATGAACAACAGCTGTAAAGGTTAAATTGAAACCATCTAAATTCCACAAATTCCAACTGTCTTGTGTAGCTAGAGCATTTCCAATTAAAGGCTTGTGTGCTTTAAAATAAATAAGTTCCTGATACTATCAATAGAAGTAACTATTTTATACATACACTCGTAATAAAATCGCAAACGAACCGTCCCTGTACACTAAATATTTTAAAAAATGTACCTACGCTTTGTACAGGTAAAAAAAAGTCTAAACTCAGAAACGGCTTAACCGATTTGAATGTGGTTTCCACTGATGCATTGTAATGTAGCAAACTTGTAATCTAATTGTAATATAGCAATTGTCTACCCGTTATTTTGCAGCGTTACAAACCAACAACATTTTTATATATAAAAAAAGATAGATTATTACATCCAGTGATTTAAATTATATTATAATATTATCAAAATTATTAAAGTTCAGCAATATTATCTACTGTTAACATTAAATTTTCAAATATTTATTTGACCCAACAATTTTAGCATAAAACGATTTCCTATTAAATGGGTCTGACCGATGGGTTTGAAAATGACTATAAAACACACATAATATCAGAGCTATGGTTATGTACATGTGAAAAGTTTTTGTTTCATCAAAATCGATGCAGTATTTCCGAAGTTATTGACACCGAAACTTCGGTCGCTATTCAAATTTTCAAGTTCGCCCGTGCTAAGTGGATGACGTCACAAGGGCCGATGCTAGACGCAAGTTCATAGTAAAAAGATAGATTTGTATTTTGTAATTAATTAACTCAAAAACTACTGGACCGATTTTAAAAATTCTTTCACCTATAGAAAGCTACGTTATCAGCGAATAATATAGGCCATATTTTATAAAGTTACGCGGGCGAAGTCGCGTGCAACAGCTGGTAACATTATAGAGAGAGTAGATTTCTATTTTTGTTTACGAGTATAATGATTAAACTTAAAAACTACTAGACCGATTTTAAAAATTATTTCTCCTATAGAAAGCTACGTTATCAGCGAGTAACTCAAGCCATATTTTATAAAGTTGCGCAGACGAAGTCGCATGAAAACAGCATGTTGATTATAAATAATAAAAATATTCTTAAAATGATTCTTGAGCGGGACTTACGACAAAGATTTCCTCAATACTTTCTGAAGTTATCGGGTTCAGAATATCTTAATGAAGTAGGTATCTTGCGGGTCAGTTCTTTATGTCTACGTTTCTGTACTACAGATCATTCATTTGTTTTAACTGTCTCTCGACACAAAATGTAAATGTACGTTTTGTTGTATCAGCTAGGTTGCGGTTTGCAACTTTACTTGCAACTTTGCTTTGCAAGCATATACTTGGTTGTAAGTCATCCTCATATCATAGAGTGTAATAGGTATTTTTGTTAGTATTACTAGGCAGGTAAGTATATTTTTTAAAGGGAGAAAATTGACGATGTCTTACACACACTAAAATAAAATACGTGTGTGACGGACTTCATGGTCATCCACTTTTTACGTCTTTTCGTATCCATTGGCACTTGGAAAAATAATTTAGAAGGTGTGTGGATGGTTGAATTTGTACATAATATATAGGCACTATATATTATGTACAAATTATTAGTATTTTTTATTATTATATGGCAAAAGTAACGGTCATTATTTAAATTTTCAAATGCTCCGGCGCCACTGACCTATAATAAGCACTGGACTTTTTGTACCATTTTTGAAAATTTTGACGTATTTTTATACCGAACCTGATAACTTCAGAAAGTATTGAGGAAATCTTTGTCGTAAGTCCCGCTCAAGAATCATTTTAAGAATATTTTTATAATTTATAATCAACTTGCTGTTTTCACGCGACTTCGTCCCCGTAATTTTATAGTCTATGTTAATAGCCTATGTTACTCGCTGATAATGTAGTTTTCTATGGGTGAAAGAATTTTTAAAATCAGTCTAGTAGTTTTTAAGTTTATTCATTACAAACAAAAATAGAAATCTACTGTTGCACGCGACTTCGCTCGCGTAGCTTTATAAACGTAGCTTTTTATAGGTGAAAGAATTTTTAAAATCGGTCCAGTAGTTTTTGAGTTAATAAATTACAAACAAAAATAGAAATCTACTCTCTGTATGATATTACCAACTGTTGCACGCGACTTTGCCCGCGTAACTTTATAAAATATAGCCTATGTTATTTGCTGATAACGTAGCTTTTTATAGGTGAAAGAATTTTTAAAATCGGTCCAGTAGTTTTTGAGTTAATAAATTACAAACAAAAATAGAAATCTACTCTCTTTATGATATTACCAGCTGTTGCACGCGACTTCGCCCGCGTAACTTTATAAAATATACCCAATGTTATTCGCTAATAACGTAGCTTTTTATAGGTGAAAGAATTTTTAAAATCGGTCCAGTAGTTTTTGAGTTAAACATACAAATCTCTCTTTCTTGCATCTAGAATAGGCCCTTGTGACGTCATCAACGTTCGCGAGTAGTATTAAAAAATTTGGGTGGCGCGCGTACTTTGAACGCTTATAACTCGGTCATTTTTTAAGATATCAAAAAAATAAAAACACTGCCGTATTTGTCTAGTGAGCTATATTTGGGGGATATCATTAACTAAAATCGATGGTCAGACTCATTATATCCCCTCAGCTTTATTCTTGTGTCGAATTAATTTTAAAATAAATCTGGCTTAAGCTGCTTATAATTTGAAATGATATTGTGTTAAGAAAAAACTTGGTTGTGTCCCAAGTTACAAGCGGATATAATATTTACACGTTAAAAAATAAATATAATAATAGAAATATAATAATATCTATTGTAGGTACTTTAGACACAATGTATGTAGTTATATGAAAATGAATAATTTTCATTCAAACCATCAAATTATACTGATTCCGGCGTACGGCGTCTTACAGGTAAAAAAAAGAAATTCTTAATTTCTTAACCCTCTAAAAATAATATAATACCTGTAGAAATATAATATTTGCTTAAACTGTAAGTACAAAGTAAGTTTTTAGTTAAATAGGTAATGTCCCAAACACATTGTGCCCTTGAGAATGGCGTAAATATATTATTCATTTATTATTATTAACAAATAATATTTTACATTAATAATATCATCTTCATCATCATCAGGGGCCCTAGCCAAGAGCAAACCAATGCAAACGGGAGCGTTGCGTATTTACGAAACGATAGAAATAAAGCCCTGTGATTGGTTGTTGTAACGCCCACATAAAATTTTAACCAATCACAAAGCTTTTCTCCCAGCGTAGCGCAGCCTGAGCGTAGCGTTTTTTGATTTTGGCTAGGGCCACAGGCGGTTTGGCGAACGCAATTTGATTTAGTTTGCGAAAAGCGCAGCTTGCCACCCTTTATAAAATACTAGCTGGTGCCTGCGACTTCACCCGCGTAACTTTGTAAACTATATACTAAAACCTTCGTCGAGAACCACTTTATCCATTGGTGAAGACAGCATGAAAATCGGTGCTGTAGTTCTTGAGTTTATCGCGAACAGTCAGACAGACAGACGCAGTGGAGAACTTTGTTTTATAATATTTTACTCGCTGATAATATAGCTTTCCAAAAGATCCAGTAGTTTCGGAACCTATTAAATTCAAACAAACCATCGAATCTTTCCTCCTATATATAAAAAATATTATTATACATTAGTATAATAATATTTTTTTACTAAAACATAAGTCGGGTTAGGTACTTATCAAAAGTAAGTAGTCGTTCCCGCTTGTCAATTAGACCATACGACAAAACAGATGTCCGTGGCAGGTATTATTTTAATTAAAACAAGTATTAAGCCGAGGAAATAAATGAACCTTTTGATTAGAAAAAAAAAAAACTTAATTTGTTCAAGGTGTTAACTTAGCAGTAGATTGACTTTCGTTTAATTTCTCACTTTTATTTTTAACAAAATTAAATTATTTAAGACTAGCCTTTGCACGCGACCTCGCCTGCATAACTTTATAATATTACTGTAGCCAATGTTACTCGCTGATATGTAGTTTTCTATAGGCGAAAGAATTTTCAAAACAGGTCCAGTAGTTTTTGAATTTATTCATTGCAAACATACACATATTTTTAATTATAATAGCTTTCTGTATCTTATTTCTTTATATTGTAGTCATACTAGAATTACCACGAAATTTGTAATTTTTTTATTTGGTGTAAATTTAAATGATAAATTTAAAAAAAAAAAATCAATATAACGTCTATATTTTTTACAAGAAAATAGCTACAAACAGTTAGGGTCTATTTCACCATCTGTCAAGTACAAAAGTCCCAGACACTAAAAATAAAATAATTTAAATAAATCGCCTATCGAAGTATTCACTAAACCGAGTGCATAATGTAATAAAAAATAAAATTATTTTTAGAAGTAACTAATCAACACTTTACTTGTAGTTGGTGAAAAAGGCCTTATAGTTACAAATATAAAGTTAAGTAATCCTGACATTCTTTGGGGAATATAAATATCAAATCTGGTTTAATCCTCACTCAAGCTAGACGTTGTGAGGCTAGTGTGAAATTTAAAAATGGAACGGAATTTCGTCTAACCATAAATTCATCACGTTTGAAGTGGACTATAATAAATCTTCTTTAAGGCTTTGGACTGAGGCTGTAAATCCTTTTAAGAGAAAAATTATACAGCTCTTCTCAACACAGCATCTATGAAACCAAATTATATCTATAACTGAATTTTATTTTTCCATTCGGCCGCCTACGAAACCAACGCTACATAACCAGTTACGTGACAAGAATTGTTTTTCTTGCTGCGAAACCAGTTACGAACAAAATTATTTTTTTCTTTCTGCGAAATAACCAATAGCAATGCCTGTGTTAAAGAAGTACAAAAATAGATGTGTCAAAAACTGATTTCGTAGCATTGGTTTCGTAGGCGGTCGTACGTAACTAGTTTCGTAGGAAGAAAAAACCTCTTTGTACGTAACTAGTTTCGCGCGCGCTTTAAAACTCCTAGTGTGTACCAACTCTAAGGGATGCCTTAAGAGTGCGTATAAAGCAAACAAAATTTGTAATTTCACCCGCGTGTCCCCTTGGACATGACAGTGACACAAAATACGTAGAACTACGCACAACATGCGACGGAAGATAGCGCATCTCGCTCAATAACAATGTTATAAGTGCCAAAAGTATTAAATATGAATGAAAAATTATTACATACAGCCTTAGATAATATGTGAAGCGAAATTACTGATACACTTTTAGCTTAGTGATGTGTGTCATTTTGAAAATAAAACTAAAATCAATGGAAATGTGAGTTCACTTGATTTTTTTCTATCGAGAAAATTTCATTATATTATGTTTTCTCTCCGAGTCTTCACTTTCATTTATTATGTATTTATCTATTTTTAAAAAGGTTTTAAATTGGACTTTGTTTACTTAGATAAAATTCAAATCTAGGATTGGCAATTTCTCTTTATACGCGCCCTTAATTATTAATCCTTCTATGGTCAGCAGCACACTTGCATCACCTATGGCGTTGTTTATGTTATAGGCGACGGTAGCCACCTACCATCAAGTGCCTGTCGACCTTAACATTAAAAAAATGTTTACATTTACTAGCAAAGTATATCGAGTATAAAAACGAAATAACGTCGCTTGCAGTGAACATAAACAATTGTTCTCAAAGTCCGTCCAACGTTACCCCAAACAGAGCAGAGTTTACGACAAAAGTCAATATAAATGAAGTTGTACTAGAGTTGTACAAACAAAATAAAGTTTGATAGTTCTAGTATGCCATACAAACAAGGGTACACTCCAGTTAACGTCAAGAGATTAGACACAGTTTCATTGGATACATTCATTGGAAATTATTACCTACATACTAGCTGTTGCACGTGACTCCGCCCGGGTCATAGCCTATGTCTATATTACTCTTTGATAATGTGGCTTTCTATAGGTGAAGGGATTTTCAAAATCGGTCCCGTAATTTTTGAGTTTATTCATTACAAACATACAAAATCTTTTTTCTTTATAATATTAGGGGACCTCGGGGGGGGAAATATAAAGAAGAGTGGACCGTCAGCCTGTCTCTTGAATTTAATATAAAAAATAAAAAATATACATGAAATAAGCACTGGTGAAGAGACGGCTATTATAAAAATTTATAAAAAGAAACCGCGATGTTAAGAAAGAAGCCAAAATGAGGGTATTTTTGAACTAATAAAGTCTCATTGTGTCCGCACTGCGCTTTTAACTTTAAACGTTTTCTTAAGAGATATACTTAAGATTTGGTACTCCATGACCTTCCCTAGAGATCGCATAATACTGTTCGCTTTATTATTTAAAAATGCTAGTACATATTCTTGAGTTTTATCTCATAAATTTCACTTGCAACTTGGGACCTGTTTGTGAAATATGTTGTTTTCAACCGACGAAAACGAAAAAACAAAAACGGAGGAGGTTCCGTTTTTGTTTATATATATATATGTATGAACACGCATAACTTTTGACAGGGTGGTCCGATTTTGATAATTCTTTTTTTATTTGAAAGGGCGCACCCCATTTTAATTTGTAAAAAAAATTCCAAAACTAAGGGTAGGAAAACATGGGGATAATTGATTGTTCACTCACCGATTTTTTACAGAGTAGTCCGATTTTGATAATTCTTTTTTTAATGGATACGAGACCAACTTCGTATACCTCGAAGTTGGTCTCGTATGATTTTGGAAAAAAAAATCTTAGGAAAATGGGGGTGGGAAAATTAAAAATTAAGCATGTAGTAAATATTAGATTATAGCCACAAAAAAATATAAAATAAAACTTTTTAACAAAAAAGTAATTTTGAGTCGGCGCCAAACAAGCAAAAATTACGTAAAGAGTGATGCGCGGCGGCGACTCAAAATTACTTAGGTAAAATAATAAGATTATTTTATGCTTTTCAGTTTTTTCGGCGGTTTTATTTTTTGTTAAAAAGTTTTATTATCAACAATGCAGAAGTTATTTTTGGCGTGTTACTTAGATACCTTAACTTGTATAACTTTAAGCGCCTCTTTCACAAACGTCAAGTAGGGCAAACTGTCATTTAAAGTCACCGGTAACCGGGGATAATGGAGCTGATATACCTTTGTTTGTGCGGTAAACGTCCCAAACATTAAATAGAAAATAATAATAAAAAATATGTAGTTTGTGAAAGAGGCCCTAAGTATAATAGCTTGATAAATTCTATTAGAGTGTAGCTCGACATATTACGATATACAAATTGTGCCCAGAGCTTCGCCTGCATTGTATTAGAACAGCATAAAATTTTTGGTTTTTTATATGTCGGCGGCCGATCGTATAATCCGACAATTCGTGATGTGCCTAGGCAGATCGTGATATTGCGCCGTTTCATGAAATTCCTAACTAATATCAGTCAGATTGTCCGAAGTAGGTATATTGTGAGATTGTGATTAGTTTTTGATTAAATGTAATTTGATATCACATTTTTGATCACTTTGCAACTTCATGAAACACCGCCATTTGAACGCGGACGAAGTCGCGGGCGACAGCTAGTAGAGTGATAAACAGGAAGGTTCATAATATGTACAAAGCTCAATCCATGGGAAATCGGACACTGTCCATAATTCGATAGCTAATATCTTCAAAACCACCCAATAGATTTTAGTACGGTTTTCACTAATGAAACGATGTTTGTGTATATAATCTGTGGAAAAAAATGTTATGGGTATAAAGTGATGTCAATTCGAAAACCTTAACGCGAACACCAAATAATTGTTACGAGCGAGGCGGCGCGGCGTCGAAACCAGAATAAATGACGAAAGTTTTAAAACTCATTAACCCTTCTTCACTGTAAGTGGTTAAATCTGAGGATACAGCGCCGGGAAACACCTTATCTAGTCCATAGTGACGTTTTGTTTTTAATGTCCAACTGGGATGGAAAGTTTAATAGAAAGGTGTACGATTCCCATAAAGACGATTTGCATCCTTTGCTGCCCAGATTTTTATTTAATGTTTATATATACTCGTATTTGCGCTATAGTAGCAATTTGTAAGCTTATATTGTTCTGATTTGCTATATAATGGTAATATCAAATACACCTATAGTGCATTTTTGTTATAAAGTCGTGTTTTTGTCACTATTAAAACATTGCACTATAATACTTATTTGGGAGCTAAAATAACACAAATTTGCTTCAAACCAGCAACGTTTAAAGCATCAATAGTGCAAGATCCTATAAAGGGATCTATAAAGGGCTTTAGAGGAGTCAATTACAGCACTCAGTTAAAGACGTTTTCTAAGTGGTTCATGTAAACGGTTACAACACCTATTATTATTGCCTAAATGCTGTTTAACTTTATAAAGCTAAAATGTTGTATAATTCGCCACTATAGAATACACGGTTGTAACGGATACTTTAATAACACTTTTTTGCAACTTTTTAGTAATAAGGGCATGTCTTACTGGACTACTTTGCTGGTTGGGTACAGTCGCCTATAACACAAATGCTGCAAGTGGACTGCAAGTCCTATATTAAGGTTAAGGATAAGGGAGAAAGGTACAAGGTTATGGCATTATTAAATAACACATGCTGTGTTATTTTATGGTGTTATATTATCTTCTGTAAGGGGGTGGTTCGAGAAGCAGTCGATCGTTGAATTCAGCCCGAATGGACAACATTAGAGAAAATTCAAGACATCTTCTGGTCTAAATCTCCTCAGTTCCTTAAGGCAAAATTTTCGACTAATGTGTTTTGCCAGGTATGGAGAAGACTACGCTCGGGGTTAATCTTCCAGAACGAATCAGGAACGAATACGTACTTAGATAAACGATAGTTATCGTTATAACATAATCCCGTCGCATTATGTTATTACGATAAATATAGAAGTGGCAGTTGGCAGGACACATCACATAGTATGGTCCGGAGACAAGGCCTCGCTGTGATCTCGGACCCGCACATCACCGCTGATGGTGGAATCGGTGATAAGTCCCCCCTCCCCCCGGTGATAAGTCCCCCGCTCCCTCCCGGTGATGTCACTTCACCAGACGAGTCCCACACTCCCCCTCGTCGGCTATCCCCGTCGACGAGGGATAGTGCGTAAACGTCATTTCCCCTCACAAAAAAAGGCAAGCTCAACGTAAGAGGTCTACTCTAAAGGTAGGACGATCTTTATTTATTTATTTATTTATAATTTTGACAATTTTAAGGGCTAATATATAAATTAACATGTAAAATGATAACACTAAAAACCACTGAGGTTTAATCTCGTATTATCATTTGTAATTATTAATAAGTCTAACTATATACAGATAGGCTATTGATAAGGTTTGCTGACGAAACCAGGCAACTTTAGAGTGGTTTAATTGGAAAATTATGGGGGAAAATTATGTACAGCAGTGGGCTTCCTATTATGATGATAGAATAGAATAGAATAAGATTTTATATGTAGCAATATCCTCCAACATATACCAACATCCTCCGCCACAAACAGACACGATCATATCAACATTATCACAAAATGATAATGAAGAATTTGTATTATTTTATAATCTCAGCAAATTGCTAATGTGCAGTATATACCTATGTATGTATTATTTTCCTCTATGCCGAATGTCTAAAACAAAATGGCGATCAGTAGATGCCTATTTATTATTTACAATTCTTTTAACGATTCCCCGAGAGAATGAATAAAAGGAAAGTAACTAATAAAAGGAAATACATTTAATAAATTAGAAATAAATGAAGATCCTTCGCTGATTATTATGCCCCTCATTTCCAACTGCAGCAATATAATTCGTCCTCTATTTCTGTAATAAATAGAGATTATGCATTTCTGACGATGATTTAATGATTCCATTTGGCGTATTGCTTTACAGATTGCATCGAGTGCACTCATCTGCAGCGTTGCATTGAAAACGCAATTGGAAATTCGTTTACGGATTCAATTAATTTTCATTGCGTCATGTAATTGCATTGAAAGAGGTTATTATACCTTTCAGCTGTTATTAAACGTCCTGCATAAAACTGATAATATTATACCTACATACAAAGCAAATAAGGTACATTTTTCTATGTCAGAATAAAAGAACTTTTTGACTGACAGCTAGGCCAATTTTGATGGTACTTTCACTGGCAGGTAGTTGAATTTATGAGGAGTAATTTAGGCAACTTTTAATTTAGAAATATAAAATATTATTACACTTCCTCGGTTGAAATATAGCTCCGTATCGTATGTACTCGTGATAAGACGTGAGTGTTGAGGTTAGGATTACGATATTCTAACGAAATAAATCCGATGTGATGTGATTGGCGTTCCAAAGGTCACGTGTCATTTCGAAGCACACTGAGATAACCGCCGCCCATATATCCCAGTGTGCCTAGCTAAGTCAGAGCGACTTTGACATTGACAGGCCGCTCTCAATCACAATCAACTGACAGAGGTAACTTGGACTATGATTTTCCCCAGCGCCGTCAAATATAATTTAAAAAATCTATATATACTCGTATTAATGATAAAAATTCAATTTTTTATACACTTTTTTTGGTAATAATTAATTCTCAGCCATTTAACGCAAAAAAATCTGAGATGCTGGTATATCCTTATTAAAATGTTTTAGGTTTTGTACAGGACAGTCATATCTTACAGATATCGATCTCAAGTTGCTATTACCGCTGCCCCGTAAGCGCTTTAGCAATCATCATCATCATCATCATCATCTCAGCCGCAGAACGTCCACTGCTGGACATAGGCCTCCCCCTAAAATTTCCAATAGGACTGGTCAGAAGCAGCCTGGATCCACCGTTGATCCGCGGCCTTTATTAGGTCATATGTCCACCTTGTGGGTGGACGTCCTGCGTTGCGCTTGCTGGTCCGTGGCCTCCACTCGAGAGCCTTCCGGCCCCAGCGGCCGTCGGCTCTTCGTACTATATGCCCTGCCCACTGCCACTTCATCTTACTGATCCGCTGGCTTATGTCGGTAACTTTCGTACGTCTACGGATCTCCTCATTTCTGATTCGATCTCGCAGTGTAACCTCGAGCATAGCCCTTTCCATAGCTTTAGCAATGAGGCAGTTCTTTTGCGAATCATCACCGTCCCCAAGCATCAAGGTAGCCCTAACAGCACCCCGAAAGCGTTATATCAGCGTCCATACTAATATAATATGCGGAAAAACTTTAACGGAGATAAGATTTCTTCATTCATTGTGTGTCTCAGTCTTTCTTTCAATTAAATCCGTAAAACTAATGTAATCCGACAGGGGTGGTTAGCTCTGATAGAACCGTATCGACTTAATCCATTAGCGGATCGGGTTTTATCCTTATATTTAATTCATTTTGCAAGTCGCACAGTGTTTTAACACAGGGATTGCGGGGAATTACTACAGAAAGGGAATGCAGTACCTCAAATTTTACAATTCAAATCGTTGCTTCCATTTCCATTACTTACACTTAATTTTTACTAGCATTTGCCCGCGACTACGTCCGTGCCCCTCTCTCATAGACTTAAAATAATTGTGTGTGTGTGTGAACTCGCGCCGTCACGCTCTGTAAGCGACACCCTCAGATTGTTTAATTATATGAAATAAGCGCCGTCTACCCAAATCAGTGCGTACTTGTTGGTTCATAATAAGCTTAACTTCGTCCATAGTTTGTTAAGACTGAGCTTTTTTTATTAACAATGTTCACAGCTCATATTATATTTTTGTAAGATGCAGGCAAAAATCGCATGGAGAGTTCTTACATAGGATAATCGTAAGTATACGATTTCTTTCCACTCGCGTTCGAAACTCGCATAGAAAATCTTCTTGTGTAAACTCGCCTCTAATCCTACTATTAAAGAAAGTAATCGTTTCTTTGATTGACAATTGCTGTATAGACCGACCCTTGTTTGTTACTGAATTGATCATTAATCTATGTCACAATATGTCATGTCAAGTCAAAAGCGCGACAAGTGTTTCGATCTGCGTTGTGCCAGAACTTGGTTACAGGCTGCAATTCAGTTTGGCTTCGAGCCAGCCGCAACAAGTTTCGTTAATCCAGTTATTACTTTAGTTCAGAATTTTATTTTTATAGTATGGGTACTAAGTTTTGCACGTGACTTCCTTTTAGAAAATTTTTTTATCGATAAAAAATAAAAAATAAATATCAATGCCTGACAAAAATAGGCTGTACTTAGGTATTTTTCAGTATCTTTGATAAGGTGTATGCATTTGTTTATAATCCGCTAATTGACTTATTTTATAAAATAGTATTAAATTATTCTATATTACGTAATAAGCACATGATATTTCCGGGAGATCTACTGTATTATTAATAAAAATCAATGTTAGTTTAAATTTCCAAAAACCGCGCCAAAAACGCTGTTTCTGTAATGGTCTTTCATACGTGTGACGTCACACGCTAGTAAACAAACAGAACTGAATGATGACACAGAGAACTAATATTAAGTGAATAAACTATTTATTACTCTATGTGATATGTTTACTAGCGTATGACGTCATCAGAGTTGCAACCAGTCACAGGGCGTTTCGGCGCCAAGATAAAATTTCAAAAATTATGATTTTTTTTTCATATAATTTGCAAAAAATATACATAATTTAGCTTAAAATAAGGTGACATATGTTTTTTATGCTATTTTCTGATAGGATAACGACAATTTGTAGTATATTTTAAATCTTGTCAAATAGCCAATTGGTTTAGTAGTCAGTTTGTTTATAGATAGGCGTCCCTTCTAAGATAGACTAGGCGAGATAGACTATTTCTACGACTTCAAAGATAGACTATTTTGGGGTTTTGCCAAAAGATATTGGCCTAGCATGAACCAGTCGAAAAGACTGCATATTATTATAGACCTTTATGTATAAGGTATATAATTTTCAGAAAACAATGCAACGAAGCCGGGATTGGGAACTAGTTTCAGAATAAATTGTGTTAGTCACTATTTCTCATAAATTCTTCCTTTAAAGAATTACATTAAGATAAGTTTTACACTAAGTTTTACAGTGAAAATATACTTTTAATAATAGTATATTACCTAAGTAATTTCTAAAATATTTTACCAATAGTTAGAATAGAATTTCAGGATGGAATTTATAATGCAAAATATACAAATATAAAATATCCGATTTTGATAAAATTTTCAGACAATCTTCATATTAGTCCAGCGGGTAAACCTGTGAAGTTTGGTAGCGATCGGATGCTGATGAAGTCGCTGGCAAAACCTAGTATAATATAAAATTTCAGGCTAAATATTTCAATACCTTACTAAAAATAAAAATAAAGATCCAACGCTTGGAAAAAGTATAATTCAATTAAATTAAAATTAATTTATTTTCAAGCAACTGGACCCATAATTATGTAATTTTTTTATTAATGAGCTTATATTTGGCAGATCCTCTTAAGCAGAAGTCTTCATAAATAATATTATTAAGAGTAATAGCCAAAAGTTATCTCGGGATTTCACTAACGGCTCTTGTAAGCCCTTAAATGTTTGCCCGAAACATAAACAGTAAGTTTATCAAACTTGTAGCTTTACCGTGTTAAATGAAGACAATTGAGAATTTAGTACGGTCTACAGAAAAGATACCTTCGCTTTGTTGCCTTTACTTTTCATATGTTAATAATTAATCTATACCTATTAATAATTTAAAGCTGAAGAGTTTTTTTATTTGTTTGGTTGAACGTATTAATCTTTTTATGTTGGATAGTCGAAAAGTCTTTAGGCTATAATACCCACAGCATGCCACCGAATGAATCTGAATGAATGAGCGCCTCCTTTTGAAACGTCACAGAGCATTTTTCAATCAACTTGAGTCGACATAAACAGCAGACGCTAACACAACACAAGGTTTTACCCCCGATGCTTCTTCGCTTCAGCAAAACGACATTTTTTACAGCATATAAATAAACTTGAGTAAAAACTTGTCTCCTACTGGCTAAACTAGTCCGATGCGGACTAGTTTACTGGTTCGGTCTAGTTTAGCTGGTGATTCGCTAGTTTACTCGGTCTAGTTTAGCTGGTGATTCGCTAGTTTACTCGGTCTAGTTTAGCTGGTGATTCGCTAGTTTACCGGTTCGGTCTAGTTTAGCTGGTGATTCGCTAGTTTACCGGTTCGGTCTAGTTTAGCTGGTGATTCGCTAGTTTACCGGTTCGGTCTAGTTTAGCTGGTGATTCGCTAATTTACCTGTTCGGTCTAGTTTAGCTGGTGATTCGCTAGTTTACCGGTTCGGTCTAGTTTAGCTGGTGATTCGCTAGCTTACCGGTTCGGTCTAGTTTAGCTGGTGATTCACTAGTTTACCGGTTCGGTCTAGTTTAGCTGGTGATTCGCTAGTTTACCGGTTCGGTCTAGTTTAGCTGGTGATTCGCTAGTTTACCGGTTCGGTCTAGTTTAGCTGGTGATTCGCCCGCGCTACTCACCCGAAAAAATATAACAAAATGGACTCTACTAAATTACTTACTAATCTACTCGACTATTTTTTTGGTGTTCAGACAAATTTAGTTAATAAATTGCTTGCTACTCCACTTCATTACTAACCTAGTGTGAACTAAACTTAACATGAAGTAAACAAGAACATTAAGTCACAAATAGCGAAGAAATGTTACTTACTCTTAGATATAATATTACGATGGCTAATAAACAACATAACATATCGCTCCTTAAAAACTAAAGGGCCATAAAACAAAAAATCCAAAAATGTTTTTATTGCAAAAATATAATCACAATCCTTCATATTGCATGTTGCAAAAAGATTTATGGTTGTTTTATTCCATATTTAGTATATTTTGATTATTTTTTATATATTCAAAAGTAACTTATATGCTTATATCTCTTCTAGTATTCATTTTATTATAAAAGTACTTAAAACATTTAATATGTATAATATGCATATATATGATATAATATCTAATAAAAAAAAATAGATAAAAAATAATTAATTTTTTTTTCGATTAGCTCTCCTGTAAAAAGTGTAATTTTGATTTGTGGCCCTTTAGTTTTTAAGGAGCGATATCGCCCATTCAAAGCAGTGAAAAACAAATTTACATACGCGACTGTACTTTGTTATTCAACTCGTTACAACTTCAGCTTTCCGAAAACTTGATTCGAACAGAACTTTGTACATGGTACAATCACGTACACAAGTTTAATGGAAGTTTGCATAATATTATTTGCATTGAATCAGTTGTTGACCCAATAATATTATATATGTACAAAATGTAATCCTAATTAATATTATAAATGCGAAAGCGAGTTTTTTGGTTAATAAATATAGTATTACATTGCTACCCACTAGTTTTCGCCGGCTACTTCATCTGTGTTTCTCGAAAACAATATTTTGTCTGAATTAAAGGCAAAGATTTAAATCGAAAGATGCGGCGTAATCTCCTCGCGCCATACTAAAAACACACCGAAAATTCTTAACAATGGGTTGGGCGCAGGTGCTCAACCCAACTACAGTTGCACGCCAGCTACAGTGAGTGACGGTCGCTTGTTGAGAGCGTCGCTATCGTCACAGTCAAGTTTAAAGTAAGGAATGTGTTGTCTGTGTATAAAAGTGTGTTTAGACAAAGGTATATGTATTTTATACTTTTGTCTTTAGTATAATGTATGTTGTATATTGTAACACACTTTCGCTAATAATGCCGCATCTCTCGATTTAAATCTTTGATTAAAGGTATCTATTTCCTTTTCTGTACCCCTGACAAATGTATGTGAAATACATTGATGATCAGTGAAATTATTAGTTAGTAGTATCAAATGTATAAAATACTCTCATTTGCAAAAAAGCAGGCGGTTTTGATGTTTTCCTGTTCCAAAAATAAAATACGAAAAAGCTTTTAATGATTTGAATACAATACTGGTCGGTTATACAACTAACAGAATCGCAACCAAATAGTTCTGATTATATATAAAATTCAATAATGTTTTTCTTTGAAAACATTCTAGCTATAAAGTAAATTTAAAATTGGGGTGTCAATAGTTAATTTTTTTTTTTTATATTGTAACTTCTGGGGTGTATTAATAAATACACCCCACCCCAACACCCCAGTAAGTTGAGACAGCAAATTCGCCCAAATACCTTAATATTATACTGAGTTTACTCGCTCGTACAAGGTGACATTAAGAGTGCGTATAAAGCAAACAAAATTTGTAATTTCACCCGCGTGGCCCCTTGGACATGACAGTGACACAAAATACGTACAACTACGCACAACATGCGACGGAAGATAGCGCATCTCGCTCAATTAAAATGTTATAAGTGCCTAAAGTATTAAATATTAATTATTCGTAAACTTGTCAAATGAAAAATTGATACATACAGCCTTAGATAATATGTGAAGTGAAATTACTGATACACTTTTAACTTTGTAATGTGTGTCATTTTGAAAATAAAACTAAAATCGATGGAAATGAGAGTTCACTTGGTGATTTTTTTCTATCGAGAAAATTTCATTATATCATGTTTTCTGTCCGAGTCTTCACTTTCATTTATAATGTATTTATCTATTTTGAAAAAGTTTTTAAATTACACTTTGTTTACTTAGATAAAATTCAAATCTAGGATTGGCTAATTCTCTTTATACGCGCCCTTAAGAGAATTTTTTAAAAGAAGTAGAACGAAAGCTTCAAAACTCCTGTAAAATAGGTCGCATTATGTGAAGTTTTAAAAGTTTAATAAGTGTAAAACACTCAAGAAGGGGTGGTATCAGGTGTTAAAATCTGTAATGAGGAAATCCATAGAACTAAACTGAGCGATGAAGTTAGACCGTAGTACGGTTAGCGAGTTAGCGCTCACAACTTGCACTCGAGATTGTAATAACAGCTCTGATAGCTTGAAAACTAGTTTGACAAAGAAATTTATATTTAAGTTAATAATAAATTGAAAGATTTTATTGACGAAGCAGAATTTATTGAAAGTTTTATTTATTTAAAAAGGCTTAGGCCCTCTTTCACCATCTGTCAAGTAGGCTAACTGTCATTTAAAGACACCGGTAACCGGGGATAATGGAGCTGATATACATTTGTTTGTACGGTAAATGTCCCAAACATTAAATAGAAAATAATAAAAAAAATACGCTATCGAATGATGCAGTAAACCGAGTGCATAATTCAATAAAACATAAAATTATTTCTAAAAGTAACTAATCAACATTTTACTTGTAGTTGGTGAAAGAGGCGCATTATGTAAACTTATCGTGTGTGTACTTTTGTGTGTATTTTCGCAAAAATTGCTTAAATTATTGCTTGCAAAAATTATAAAACTTAAGTTTTAATTGATAAATCAAAGTGGTTGACGATATATCTAACAGAATCGTACGACTTCTAAGTATATTAGAATACATGAGTTTGGTACATCGTACTAAATGTTATATCGATTGCCACCAGACATATCGAATCGTGTACGACCTCGATTAATCGTTTCAAATATGAGAAATGCATACGACCCCTGGAGCGGTCATATTTCATATTTTAAACCACATTAAATTAATTGCCGTACCTTTATTATTTAATTAATGACGTAGTATTAGCGCCTATTTCACAAACGTCAATTAGGCCAAACTGTCATTTAAAGTCACCGGTAACCTGGAATAATTTAGCTGATATACCTTTGTTTGTACGGTAAACGTCCCAAACATTAAATAAAAAATAATTTAAAAAAAAATCGGCTATCGAATGATGTAGTAAACCGAGTGCATAATGCAATATAACAGAAAATGATTCCTAAAAGTAAGTAATCAACACTTTACATGTAGTTTATGAAAGAGGCCCTTAATGTAATGTTAGATAAATACGTCATCGATTACATTATGATATGAATTTAAATTTCATTTCATAGGATGTCAGTATACGTAATAGATTATACAAAAATATGTTATTCAGGAAGTATAATGAAATTGAATAACAATAATAAGTAAGTAAAACCTTGCAGGTTTTAAAACGAATGCCCAAAAGGTCAAAACTGTTCTATCTGTGGTTGATACGATATCCGCAACCTACGCTTCCTGTTTGAACCTTGGCGTAATGGAAAGTATAAGTACGCCGGCCATTTCGGTTGACCTGATTTGGACCTTATTGTTCTGCTCATTCGGGGTAGTCAACCAAAGTAGGCTGTGTAGTATTAACCGCACTGTCACAAAGGTGAAACTCCTCGGTCAGCTTTGTCACGGCCACCCGGCGAAGGTAACCGAAGCAACCATGCCCCTAAAGCAGCTACACCATGAGAACATAAGGCTTATCGCAGGGTGCAACTACTTATTGGTAAAAAAACTCGCTCTATTTCTTCCCAACAATTGATACTTTTATGTATTAGGAACGTTTTGTTGTATAGTCTCAGTGAAAAGGTATGTCCATTCATTTTAATTGGAGCACAGTCAAGATTCCGCTTTGTATATTGGCTGGCGTCCTGCCAAACATTTCTGCCTCAGATATTGTGCTCGGGGACACTTGGAGAGAATAAATCAGGGTTCCTTAAGAAATTTGCCTTCGGAAATTCGGGTGCAAGAATTCTGACGTTCTTTAGTAAGATTCCAGAACCTAAGACACCTTTTTAAATTCAAAAAGTGTCAGGTTAAAAAGGTCAGGTCAGACTGTTATACTAAATACTGTGTTATACTAAACACTTTAGTATGGCGAACAGATTTGCGATCCATTTGATTGTTAGTGACTTTGTCGCCTAAAGGGTTCCGCTCACTGATGAAGAGTCGAGGCGGCGTCGAAGCGATGTCGCATAGGAGGCAACACAGAGGCGCGCCTCTTCTATATTTTCTATCTATGTAATTATATGGGCGTCCACTCACTGCAAAAGTCGAGGCGAAGGCATGGCGGAGGCATGGCGGAGTCGTGACGGAGGCATAGCGGAGTCGTAGCGGGGGCGCGCGGCGCGCTTCCTACTTGTCGCCATGACTAAATGGCATTAAATGGCGGCAAGTATCCTCCTACTTGATTAAGGATAATCCTACTTGCCGCCATAATTGAAAAATGATGGCATTTTTCAATTATTAATTAATCATAGTTTGGCCAGGATTTTTTTAGCCAGCTCATTCAAGATATATATTTTAACATATACTAAATTTGATTTAAAATACTTTTAATCCATTAAATAGATGAGTGAAGATAGAAGTCCTATTCGGAACTTAGACGATCTGCTCGAGTTGGAAAGTGTGCTCTTAGGTGGACCGACAGTCTTAAAGAAAATCTATATCTCATTAGTCATTAGATTTTCTGTATTTATCGGTTGCCTTCTAAAACGGTACTATTTGGAATTTAAGTGTCTTTAAATTGGCGATGTCTCTTTGATGAGATGACAAGCATTGTTGGGCTTATATGTGAAACTGGTTCCGCCCACATTTTTCTTCAACAGTATTCTGTTTTGTGGTTTTAATCCTGGCATCACGCCAAAGTCAACAAGTTGTAAACATAATAAGCAACGTCTGCTATATTTGAAAGAAAACAATATTTTGTTTTGTTATTACGACTCGATATATTAAAAAAAATATATATAAATGCTTTAAAAAAAAACAAAAAGCAATAATTTTAATATTAGTTTGCTTAAAAGGTAGTGTCAGGCTGGCTAGATAGACAGACATTTATAATCATCACCATCAGCCTGTGCCTCTCCACTGCTGAATGTAGGCCTCTTCCAAAACATCCAGCCGCTTCCTACGAAGCCTTTTAGGTTGCCTGTGCATCTAGCCATAGGGCATCTTAGGCTGCGCTTTTCAATTCGTGGCCTCCATACGAAAACTTTTCTACCCCATCGGTTATCCGCTCTGCGACTGATGTGATCGGCCCATTGTCACTTCAACTTGTAATTCACTTGACTATGTCGACAATCTATGACTTAGACATGTTTCTCCGAGCATAGCACGCTGAGCGACCCTAAACTTGTGTATCAGTCCTGCCGTGAGAGGCCACGTTTCCGCACCACACGTCATCACTGATAATATAACTTATTGTAATCTATATTATGAAATATAATCACTGCCTGTTTCTTCACTAATTTCTTCTAAAATACCTAACGAATTTTTATACGGTTTTCACTAATCGGAAGAGCTATGAACGAGGCAGGTTTGAGTATATAATTTGTAGAAAAAATACATCCATTCGAACCCGGGGGCAGATCGGTAGTATGATATTAACTTAACTAAGGGCCTCTTTCACAAACTACATGTAAAGTGTTGATTAGTTACTTTTAGAAATCATTTTCTGTTATATTGAATTATGCACTGCATCATTCGATAGCCGATTTTTTTTATTTTCTATTTAATGTTTGGGACGTTTACCGTACAAACGAAGGTATATCAGCTCCATTATTCCGGTTACCGGTGATTTGGCCAGTTTGGCCTACTTGACGTTTGTGAAAGAGGCGCTTAGACATTAATTCCGTCACAGCTCATCAGGTTTCTTTGCTTATATTAACACACAAATACAGTTACTCAACACCCGGTTCTTATCTATACTGCACTTTCATATCCTACTCGTATATTAATACCACGTCGTTAACTATCAGCTATCTCCGTTTAAAGTTCATTAAGGTGGGGAGACGAGCCCATCTTCCTGTGATACCTACAACTTTGTGGTCCAAGTTACAAAAGCTGTAGTTCAAGTTACTTATTTTTAGATTTGAATTTTATCTTTATCTTTATTAATATCTTTTTGCATTTGATAGCCCAATTCTTTAGAAAGGTTGAGCTACCGATAATTTCCGTGAAGAACCTACAATAGTCAGAGTCTTGCGTTCTTGTCCATAAAAAAAGTAAGACATAAAAAGGCTGAGATTAAACAAGTAAGTAATAATCGCATATCGCTTCTGCCTGTTTCTTCGCTAACTTCTCTTAAAATAAGACGGAGCAGTCCTCTTCCCCCCTAATGAGTAGTCCAAGAAAATAGGCCTCTAAATACGAATTTTGAGGAGATAAATACTTGAATTTTTGATATAAGTTTCTTTGAAAGATTAAAAAACAAACTGTGAAAGTTTTTTTTTTAAATCATGTTTTTTTTTAAATCTCTGATCTTCCTCGGCAGTCAAAGAGGATCCTGGGCTCGCAAACTAACCTAACCCAAAGGATTTAGATCCGGTTTACAATAATGGAAAGAGAGATAAATTGGAAGATTTTGTGTAGATATATAATAAATCTGTAGAAGAAAAAAAAGATTTTTTTTCATTAAAGACGTGTTTCCTGTTGGCCAGCATCTAGATGTCGTGCAGAAAAGACGAGCAGACAATGGAGCGAGCTAACCCAGTAGAGAGACCTATTCACTCGAACTTTAGGTACAAAAATTTGGGTTATATGAGCTTGGAAAAACAGCTGGCAGGGAATTCCAATCTATCTGTGCAAAGCCGGGGACGAGTCGCTAGTTTGTAGTTCTTAAATATTTCATAAGATTTGAAATTCAAACGCGTACCGCTTTTGAATTGCACCATAGACGAATAGAGGTAAGACAATTATATTTGATTAATAGACCCATCTTCACTGATATTTAAAGGGTACATTTGACGCCCGATTTATTAATCATTTCTGGTTCATTTAAGACAAGTATTACAGTTCTGATTTTGCTTGAATGGAATAAGGGGTAATCGGCGAACATAAATTCAAGGGTGAATCAGTGGTACAATATTATATGGCTAATGCTGCAGAAGTAATTCGAAATTATCTTGAAAATTGAGACGTAAAAACGTATTTTTATTTACCTGAAATAAAGAACGAAGCCAACTAGGTTTCAATTTGTCGGAGCTTTCTTGAAAAGTTCTAAAGAAAATTTAATATCAACGTGAATTATAACTATATTTACGAGTATATACATATACCTGACATTGGATAATTGATACTTGACATTACCTAAATATTATAAGATAACTTGATAATTTAGGATTAAGATAAAGAACATCAAAATGTTCATTAAAATACATATTATGTTCAATATGATCAACAAATAAATTATTATTCTGCTATCTGAGCCCGACCACGCTTCGCTGTGGTTTTCTTTGACGTTCAACAGTCAGCGGCTGTCATAACAACAGCTAACTTCCACTTTAAATGTGATAGCGGTTCTCGTTGGCGAGTGGATTCTCCTCGCTTTCGGCAGATGGCGCCTTAAAAAAGCGATTTTTCTCGCGATCGAGATTATATTATGATGCGAAAAATAGATAAGATCAATCCTTAAAGTGGATTGTATATTGTGTAAAAATTTTATAGTTTGTTTTTTAATCTCAGAGACAAATACCACAATGGAATTTGCGTCACAAATGCCAAAGCGGCACATAAAAAGAACGCCTTTGACAGAATCATGGCGGACTCTTGCCTTCACGCGTCAATGGTAAAAGGTAGTAACGATCAACTTCTACTATTTCATTTTAAACTCTAATGGGTTGACGTAAAGTCACATTTTCTTTAAATTACGTACTTATTATTATGTTTGTGTTGTTATAAATGACAGTTCATGCTCTACGCATATGTCACTTTTAAATGTTCCATAAAATTCGTAGTGTTTTGTATGGCACGCGGGTTCCATGTTGTAGTAGTTTGATGTATGCATTACATACATTTCATGTCATTTCATGGTATCATTATATGCAAAGTTGACATTTGCATGTGTCATTTTTGTCTCTGAGATCAAAAAACAGAGCGTAAGTCAATCCGTTGGCTAATATTCGAGTTTTTGAGTAATATGTACACAAACCAACACATCATTTTTTTTATTCTATTCAAATAAATTCTTACAGCAGTAGGTACTTACAGTGATTGAGACAAGTACTTGGAGAGCCCAAGCTTCGAGATTTTGCTCCCCTTGATACCTTCATTAACAATATTGGTCACGGTGAGAAAATTCTTCGTCATTGTCGACTCCGGAGACGTCACTAGCGTCACACACAAAACAATTTTAAAAACTCCGAGAAACAGAGAAACACTGTTACACTGAAATGCACCCAAAAATTATAGAGCACAAGACTTACTTTTCAACAAATTTCCACAACATCGATTTTTTAATAACGCAACAAGGAACGCGCGAACAATTTTTTTCAACAGTCAACAGAAAATACGTTGCTTGGATAATATTTTTTAAATTCAACAAAAAAAATCACTGTTCTCTCTCTCTTCAATTTTTTTTATCACAGATAGATATTTCGTTGATATTTCTTTTTTGACACATTAAAGTTCGCTTGACAATCAATTTACAGTTCGTTGAACGAATCTGAAATGGCAAGTTTATATGAAGACTAAGCACAATCTCTATCTTTCCCTCTCTCTTTTTAGAAGATAATTTTTTAAAGTAAAGAAAAAATAGATTTCTTAATATTAATTATATTGAAATTTAATAAATAAAATAAAATATAATTTTATCTTTACAATCTTTGTATTTATTGGCTCTATGCACGAGTTTAGCGCCACCTAGCGTCCGCAACTTTGTTGGCTCTGACGTTTTGAAATTAAATCGCGACATTGTGACAACAAAAGAAGTCGTACACGCTCGTGATTTATTTCGAGTATTTTCATTTACAACCAACTCATTGTCTATTATTCTATACTAATATTATAAAGAGAAAAGATTTGTATTTTTTGTTCGTAATGAACAAACTCAAAAACTCCGATTTTAAAAATTCTTTCATCTATAATCTGTATCTATATTTATTGTCAGTGAGTATCATCAATACTAATAATAAATCTGTAAGGGTTGGTCATGGAGTAAGTTACTTTGTTTTCAGAGATATCGTGTTTATAGGCTCTATACGTGATACTGAAACTAAATTAACCATTTTTAGAATTTTTCTGTATGTATGTATGTATGTATGTATGTATGTATGTATGTATGTATGTATGTATGTATGTATGTATGTATGTATGTATGTATGTATGTATGTATTTATGTATGTATGAATGTATGTATGTATGTATGTATGTATGTATGTATGTATGTATGTATGTATGTATGTATGTATGTATGTATGTATGTATGTATGTATGTTCGTCCATAACTCTTAAACGAATTAACTGATTTTCAAGAAACTTGGTAGATAAACGTTTAGACGTACAGGACACAGGATAGGCTACTTTTTTCTTTTTCAACGCAGACGAAGTCACGTGCAACATCTAGTACTTTATAAAATGGCTAGACCTGTCAGTTTATCACAGTTAAGTTACAAAAATAAACATATTAACATGATAACTTGATAAAAAGTTATATAAAGAAAGTTATGAAACTTGACGTTTCAATTTTGTTCGACAATATATACGTTAGAACTTTTGACAAATTGTCTTTTGAGACCGTTATTAATTAATGCCTTCTGTTATAACTATTTATCATTCTTCTATTATACTAAACGCCTTTATTATAATATGCTTATTTCACATTGTAAATTCTAATATTATAAATGCGAATGTATCTTATGTTTGTTTTACAGCTTGAATACTCATTATGATCATTATGAAATTTTGCATAAACTGTCAGGAACGTTTGTCTGTCTGTCTGTGCGTTTGTGTATGCTAATCTCAAAATCGATTTGAATGCGGTTTGAACTGTAGAATCTGAATTAAACTGTAGGATACTTTTTATCTTGAAAAAATGTTAGGTTAGGTTAGGAAGAGATATTATTTCGATGGCGAGCATCAGTTAGTTTTATAATATGTAAAGACAAAGATTAAATTGTACACCTCACATCCGCTGTCTCGCTTCATCAATAGTGCAACTCCTTACGAGTGAGCGAGACAGCGCTTGCGTAGTCGACACTGGCCCTTTTATAAGGTTGATTGTGACAATTAATCACTAAATAGTATCAAACAAAGTCGCTTCCCGTCTGTCTGTCCCTATGTATGCTTGTATGTATGTATCTATGTATGTCCCTATGTATGATAGAGTGATTCAAGAGGAAGGTTTTAGTATAATTTTTAACGCGGGGGAAGTCGCGGGCACCAGCTATCTACTAAAAATAAAGATAGAAACCCTGAAAAAACAAAAAAAAAACAGCAAAGATGTCAGGGCCCCTAGCCAAGACCAAACCAATGCAAACGGGAGCGTTGCGTATTTACGAAACGATAGAAAATAAAGCCCGGTGATTGGTTGTTGTAACGCCCACATAAAATTTTGACTAATCACTGGGCTTTAGTTTATCGTTTCGTAAATACGCAACGCTCCCGTTTGCATTGGTTTGCTCTTGGCTAGGGCCCCTGGCGTTATATTGCTTTACACATTTAGTCAGGCGCTACACATCCCTTACTTTTAACGCGGGCGAAGTCGCGGGCACCAGCTAGTTTTAACTATTTCAAAAAGAGTTCTAAGGAAGGTAATTTAAGCCACAATAAGTGCGCTTCGCAAAGTAAACAAACACTACAAGGGAAAGCACTATCGTCTTATCGCCTTTTCCCGCCTTGCCCAGATGTTGTGTGTAAAAACAGTCATTACGAGGGGGCGCGACTCGTTAATGTCGCTTCGAGGCGACATTTGTCTCTTGGACAGGCTTGCGATGTTATTATACCACCTTACCCCAGTGATATGTTAAGTACTAGATTGAGCACTCCCTACGATTTCTTGCTAAATTCATGTTCCAACGCGGAAGGTGCGCGGGGGTTGGCGAGGGACGGCGCGGCAGTAGTATCAAGGTCAATACGTCAAGTCGTAGACAACTGAATATTAATATGGCCGACCCGATAAGCACGACGGTCTTAACAAATTAAATATTAACCTATTAAACGTTTCAATATTAATAAAACTTACCTATGGAACGTCACACCAGCAGTTTTACCAATATTTTTTACAATATCTCATCACACAAGACGGCATTTTTATTGGTTTTGAAAATAATAACGCGCCTAATCTCTACGAGCGCGTATGACAGACTGTGAACGGGTAGGACGTCGGAACTCCAATCACTTGGAACACTCATCGCGTCTTGAGTGTTCCATCTAGTACGTAGTACTTAACACATCACTGCCTTACCCGCATTCATATTGTACAAGCGTACCTAATATAATTGCAGTTATATGTTATACTGGCTGGTGCCTGCGACTTCGTCCGCGTTGAAAAAGAAAAAAATAGCCTATCCTGTGTCCTGTACATCTAAATGTTTATCTACCAAGTTTCATGAAAATAAGTTAATTCGTTTAAGAGTTATGGAGGAACATACATACATCACTTACAGATTTATTATTAGTACTAGCTGGCGCCCGCGACCAGGCACCAGCTATTATTTAAAGTTACTCGGACGAAGTCACGTGCAACAGCTAGTCAATCAATATACTCTTACTCCATGACCAACCCTTACAGATTTATTATTAGTATTGATGATTATCAGCGAATCACATAGACTATCAATTTAATCAATACTAATAATAAATCTGTAAGGGTTGGTCATGGAGTAAGTTACTTTGTTTTCAGAGATATCGTGTTTATAGGCTCTATACATGATACTGAAACTAAATTGACGATTTTTAGAATTTTTTCTGTATGTATTTATGTCCCTCCATAACTCTTAAACGAATTAACTGATTTTCATGAAACTTGGTATATAAACATTTAGACGTATAGGACACAGGATAGGCTACTTTTTTCTTTTTTCTTTTGCAAAAGTCAGTATGCATTAAAATTGTGATGTTGAATTTCCTAAAAGGTTTACCAAATGGTTACGCAACGCGAATATTGACGGAGCGATAAATGGGTCAATGCCTCCCATTGGCACTGGATTGGTTTAATACTCGTATCAGAATGTGTTTACTTGATATGAGTGGCTTTGGCGTCTCTTAAGTTAAAATACACAAAGCAAATGTCTGAATGCTTTTAAGAGCAATATCGCTTGTGGAGCAAATGTTGAATTGTCGACGATATTGGAAGTTTACGCAATATATAAGTTTATAATATTACTAGCTGGTGAGTGAAAGAAAAAGGTAGCCTATCCTGTGTCTTGTACGTCTTAGTGTTTATCTACCAAGTTTCATGAAAATCAGTTAATTCGTTTAAGAGTTATATAGAAACATACACACATACATACAATACCTACACTTACAGATTTATTATTAGTATTTATATATACTAGACTGGGTGACCGAGCTTCGCTCGGGCCAATGAAAGGTTTTAAGTTTTTTACATGTAAGAAAGAAAGTTTGAAACATTATAAAAAAAAATCAAGAATACTTGAATTAATAATTAAATAATTCAAAATATTATAAAACGAGCAAGTGGTATTACTTTTGTAACAGTTCCATTAAAAAAACTACCTAAAATTTATTTTCTCGAAGATAAGGCCCTGGCAGATCGATTTCTAGACCTAAAAAACTCGTAACCCTAGATTTTCGTCAAAATCGTTAGAGCCGTTTGCGAGATCGTCGTGGCATACATGAATTCCTCGTTTAGTATTATAATTATAATAATGTATAAATTATTAATAATAATAAGATAAAAATTATATTATAAAGAGTTTCACAAATATTATATGAAAGCAAACATTTGATTTTTTTGCATATGTTTGTTTGTAATTAATAAACTAAAAAACTGTTTTTAAAAAGTATTTCGCCCATAAAAAGCAACATTAGCCAGTAGGCTGTATTTTATTTTCCCAAAAAATAGATCCGGACGTAAATAAAATAACTCAAGGTATCCAAAATCCAAGGTATTCCAAGTAACCCAAAAATTTGCCTTTCATTAAAACTAATATAACTAAATATTAGTTAAATTTTATAATAAAATATAAACTATTAACTACTTCAGTTTACACTTGTGAAAAGAGGTATAACGGAATATTTAATCCTAGACGAAGCCGGGAGCGATTTACTATATTTAAGCCATGGTATTACTCAAAATATATTCAAAGCTAATACTGTAAACTATTTTCTACATTTAATCTTGGCTTAACGTCAAAAAATAGTGTCAAAATAGCTCGGATATCTTTGTCATCCGTAATGATTGGAACAAATCCCCAATTTTACACAACACTAATAAAAGGTGAGAAAAATTCTGTTATTCTGCGGTAAACGAGATTCCACATACGACCAATGTCGAGCTTCGACCGGCTATACTGATTATATGAGAGTATTTTAACTTTTTCATACCTACTACCAATTTTGTTAGCCTTAATACTGTAGTCTCTGATACAACCTTCTGGTTCACTGATATTTTCAATAATATTATATACTTCCTCCTTGGTTCACTCCTATTTTTAATAATTTAATATACAACCTCCTTGGTTCACTCCTATTTTTAATAATTTAACATACAAGCTCCTTGGTTCACTCATATTTTCAATAATATTATATACTTCCTCTTTGGTTCACTGATATTTTCAATAATTTAATATACAACCTCCTTGGTTCACTCCTATTTTCAATAATTTAACATACAAGCTCCTTGGTTCACTCCTATTTTCAATAATTTAAAATACAACCTCCTTGGTTAACTGATATTTTCAATAATTTAACATACAAGCTCCTTGGTTCACTCCTATTTTCAATAATTTAATATACAACCTCCTTTTTTCACTTCTATTTTCAATAATTTTTAATATGCAACCTCTTTGGTTCACTGATATTTTCAATAATTTAATATACAACCTCCTTGGTGCACTCCTATTTTCAAAAATTTTATATACAATCTCCTTGGTTCACTTCTATTTTCAATAATTTAATAATACCTAATTGGTTCACGCCTTTTTTATTGACAAATTATATCTGATATTTTGGACAAAGTTGAATCACTTTTGGAGCGAGAAGACTGTTTTGCATGTTTGATTTGTTTTTAAATATAATCAGAAGCGATATAGTAGCGATTTTTTTATATAATATAGAATTTACGCCGACTATTTTTGCCGTTATTTTTGCAGTTCACAACACAACAAAATACAAACAAATTGGACCAATCAAAGTAATTTTGTTTGACAGACTGTCCCGAATTGTTGCAGATTTCTGCCACGGCATGCGCTGCGATCGCTTTACTATACCCCCCACCATGCACTTCGCACGTAGCGAATAGTACTAGTGACAAGCAGTCATATGTAGTGAAGTAAGTTCAATTTGTAAAGACCAAAATAATAGTGTAAAATTTTAAAAATCATATTCCCATAAAAAAATTATTTGAAAACATTTTATTTTTGAGAAAAACAATACCTAAAAGGGGCCTCCATTTATCACTATGCAATAATCCGAAGGAGTCAAACAAAGCCTCCAATGAATTATTGCCATAAATTGAGCGTAATTTTGTTTCTTAGCAAATTTAAATTTATGGCAAGCTTTCAATAGTATTTTGGGCATTTGTTGTGAAGTGTATGCATTATATGAGTACATTGCACATATATTTTGTCAGGCGTTATATATTTTATTTTTCATCGCGGACGAAGTCGCGGGCACCAGCTAGTTTAAAGGTTAGTTAGAAAACTAATATTTCTAAATATTTAATGGTTTTACTAAAACTTGGTGTTTTAATAAAGAACAATAAAAATGTTATTGAAGGTCGGCGTTTCTGAGCCCAAAGTTATTAATTTTCTGCTGATAACATAATATTAGTCGGCCCGGTAAACCGTACTAAAAACAACTGCCCTGAAGCCCCTGTCAGGGTAGGAATAAAATTGGAATAGTACTGAGCTCAGATAAAATAAGAACTAAAGATGTGGCGCTGTTGACGGCTGAGTGAAGCCGGTAAAACTACGCCTACGCCGTGTAGGTACCTACATATACGGTTATATGCACACAAATGCAATCAATTTACGCATCGCCCCATAAAAATATTTACTAGTTAAAACGAAACTGTCAGTTTTAGGACTGCACGTCAGAAGTGAAGACTACGTCTACTGTTAACATCTTAACATTACTATTGATAAGTTAAGCTTATTATGAACCAAGAAGTACGTAATAATTCGAGTAGATTGCGCCTATTTCATACAATTAAACATCACTGAGGATGTCGCTTACCTAAAGAAGTTTTCACTTCAAAAATTATGAATTGAGTAGTGAAAGAGTGTAAAAAACCATTTAAAAAAAATTAAAAGCAGGATCGAAGCACATTTCACTCATGAGTAAACTTGGAAAGTCATTTTTTGTTAATAAAAATAAACAAAACACAAAATCTCAGAACAGTATGAGTAAACGGCCTACACACACTTATTTATAAAAACGGCTTCACTCTTTTGTACGCAAAATTCCGTCTATAATTCTTATTTGGTCTGAGGTACTGAGGAACGAAGTAAATTTTATTGCTACCGTCCGACTGTATTTGAGAGTACTGAACTCAAAGACATTTGCATTTAAAGTGCGATTTACTTGAAGATACCTTTTACAACCAATTCGTTTGGTATTGAATTATCATTTTATTGTCTCTGTCTTGTTATTTGAGAACCCTGTTTTCAAGGTACTCGTAGCTTTGAGTGGTTAAGTACTGTGTGAGCTATTAAACACAAGGATTTCGATTTTCTGCCAAGGTCACTGTGGAAATGTACTCTAGCAATAGTTGTCCTCGGTTTGAGTGTATTGAGTTTTAACCCCAGTTGATTCATATTAAGTGTCTTCTTAACTTGGGGCCATTATATTTGGGTACAATTAGCTAGAGCCAACTCCAAGACATTTTTCGTCCAAAATTCCTCAATGCCTCAAATCAAAAGTTTTCGACCAATGTGTGTTGCCAATGATGACATATATGGCGCTGAAGAAGAAGAAGAAGGCTCAGCGTCACTCAACGCTATGGAGACGGCTATGCTCGGTGTTACACTGCGAGATCGAGCCAGGAATGGGGACATCCGTAGCATAGAGTAACTTATTATATACTGAGATCCGTAGACGAACGAAAGTTTCTCTCGCCTGTTATTGACACAGATCTGCGTCAAGCGCCTCGTCTGTCACGTTTCACTCGATTTTTAATATTATGGGTATATAAATAGGGTTTAAAATTGAACAAACATAATGCCAAATTATACGCAATCTAGAAACGCAACAAACAAGGAGTTAGGCAGTGGGCATGACGAAGAGACGACGGCCGCTGGGGCCGAAAGGTGGCAGTGAGAACCCTTCCTAACAATTCATGCCGTGTCCATTTCTGTATCCCTGACAATGTGAATGCAAAATTTCACTATAATCGTAACATACCAACAAACTTACTTTCGAATTTATAATATTTGCTACATATAACAAAAAAAAAATCACTGTTATTGATTTTTTTTATATTGTAGTACTATTTTTTTATATCGTAATACCTAATTTGTTTATTTATATTCTTATTTAAAGGTAAATACCATTTACCTTTAAATTTGCAAAGAAAATTTTAAAGAATTTTCTCAAAACGGTTTTAATTTTAAACAAATACCATATACAGTTAAAAAGAATCCAAGATGGCTGCCACCGATTCCCAGTTCGCTCATCGTTCGAGCGGACGTATGGAAATTTAATATTGAATTCGCCACAATAGACATCTTTGATGTATTATAAAATTCGTCACAATATTGTATTAAAGCTGAATATTATTGAGATTTCTCTTTGCGTTTCCAATATTTATGAAATACTTTCGTGACTCGCTTGCGCTTAGAGCGAAACTCCTTTGTTGAAAATTCACCAGATACTTTTATAATGTATGAATAGTTTTTCTTTCTTAAGTATAAATAGATCAAAAAGAGCTTCAGAAAGAGTTACTCAAGAACAGAAAGCCGATATCTTGGTGGTTATCATTAAGAAAAAAAAAAAGAAAAACAGATCCAAATCAGTCCATTCGTTTAGGAGATACAATTCTAAACGGAACAAACTTATTACACTCCGATTTTGCGTCGGGCGTTAAAAAGTACAATAGAGAAGGTGCAAGTATAGTATGCTAATGTTCGAATGTTTGATGAAAACAAAATTAAGGGAAAGTATTATACTGATTGATTTATTGTGTCAATTTTAAAATAAAATAAAAATCGTGTCAGCTCAACTGGAGTTTACTCTTTACGAATGATCATAAAATTTAAATTTTCACATTTCGAACACTCAAAAGAACAACATTGTTCTTTTTTTAAATAATATTGTGTAAGAACGTATCTACGCATTTGTGCTCGCAATTCGTGTGACAATAATTTTGATTTTACTTCCATAAATTTTCATATATAACGGGCTTATATATGCAAATCGATTCTTAAGGAGTAAACTAAAAAAATAAAAACAGATCAAAACGATTCATTCGTTTAGGAGATAACATTCTAAACGGATCAAACTTATTACACACCGTTTTTGCGTCGGGCGTTAAAAAACTACAATAGAGAAGTTGCAAGTATAGTATTTTTTTATACCTAGAATTTTTGTGTAAATTTTAAAATAAATCTCGAAAGAATTATCTGTACTAATTATAAAGAGAGAAGATTTCTATGTTTGTAATGAATAAACTCAAAAACTACTGGGCCTATTTAAAAAAAATTTTTCACTTATAGAAAGCTACATTATCAGCGAGTAACATAGGTTATATTTTATAAAGTTACGCGGACGAACAACAGCATGTTTTCATATGGTTTTAAATGTATAAAACAATGGCGTCATATTTCGGTGGAATCCGCGAACTAAGTATGTCAAGACTTGTAACTTAATTTATGCACGGTCACTACTGCATTGCAAGTTAAGTTGTATTCTGCATGTTCTTATGTATAGGAAAGCGTGTAGCGCCTGACTAAATAAATGTGTAAAGCAATATAACGCCTGGGGCCCTAGCCAAGAGCAAACCAATGCAAACGGGAGCGTTGCGTATTTACGAAACGATAGAAAATAAAGCCCTGTGATTGGTTGTTGTAACGCCCACATAGATTTTGACCAATCACTGGGCTTTACGTTCTATCGTTTCGTAAATACGCAACGCTCCCGTTTGCATTGGTTTACTCTTGGCTAGGGGACCTGAGGCCTTAGCCAAGAGCAAACCAACGCAAACGGCAGCGTTGCGTATTTATGAAACGATAGAAAATAAAGCCCTGTGATTGGTTGTTGTAACGCCCACATAGATTTTGACCAATCACTGGGCTTTACGTTCTATCGTTTCGTAAATACGCAACGCTCCCGTTTGCATTGGTTTACTCTTGGCTAGGGGACCTGAGGCCTTAGCCAAGAGCAAACCAACGCAAACGGCAGCGTTGCGTATTTATGAAACGATAGAAAATAAAGCCCTGTGATTGGTTGTTGTAACGCCCACATAGATTTTGACCAATCACTGGGCTTTACGTTCTATCGTTTCGTAAATACGCAACGCTCCCGTTTGCATTGGTTTACTCTTGGCTAGGGGACCTGAGGCCTTAGCCAAGAGCAAACCAATGCAAACGGGAGCGTTGCGTATTTACGAAACGATAGAAAATAAAGCCCTGTGATTGGTTGTTGTAACGCCCACATAGATTTTGACCAATCACTGGGCTTTACGTTCTATCGTTTCGTAAATACGCAACGCTCCCGTTTGCATTGGTTTACTCTTGGCTAGGGGACCTGAGGCCTTAGCCAAGAGCAAACCAACGCAAACGGCAGCGTTGCGTATTTATGAAACGATAGAAAATAAAGCCCTGTGATTGGTTGTTGTAACGCCCACATAGATTTTGACCAATCACTGGGCTTTACGTTCTATCGTTTCGTAAATACGCAAACGGCAGCGTTGCGTATTTATGAAACGATAGAAAATAAAGCCCTGTGATTGGTTGTTGTAACGCCCACATAGATTTTGACCAATCACTGGGCTTTACGTTCTATCGTTTCGTAAATACGCAACGCTCCCGTTTGCATTGGTTTACTCTTGGCTAGGGGACCTGAGGCCTTAGCCAAGAGAAAACCAACGCAAACGGCAGCGTTGCGTATTTATGAAACGATAGAAAATAAAGCCCTGTGATTGGTTGTTGTAACGCCCACATAGATTTTGACCAATCACTGGGCTTTACGTTCTATCGTTTCGTAAATACGCAACGCTCCCGTTTGCATTGGTTTACTCTTGGCTAGGGGACCTGAGGCCTTAGCCAAGACCAAACCAACGCAAACGGCAGCATTGCGTATTTATGAAACGATAGAAAATAAAGCCCGGTGATTGGTTGTTGTAACGCCCACATAGATTTTGACCAATCACTGGGCTTTACTTTCTATCGTTTCGTAAATATGCAACGCTCCCGTTTACGTTGGTTTGCTCTTGGCTAGGGGCCCTGACATCTTTGCTGTTATAAAATTTTCAGGGGTTGTATCTTTGTTTTTAGTAGATATCTGGTGCCCGCGAATTCGCCCGCGTTGAAAATTATATACTAAAAAACCTTCCTCTTGAATCACTATCTATTAAAAAAAACCTCATTAAAATCCGATGCGTAGTTTCAAAGATCTAAGCTTACATAGGGACAGAGACGGGAAGCGACTTTGTTTTATACTATGGAGTGGTGTTCTAGAAATAAGATTAATATATGTATATATAAATACAATTATTAAACTAAACTAAATAAAACTAAACAACTAAAATCTAAAAATAAAAACTTATATGTTCTTATATGTATATATATATATATATATATATTATGTGCTTATGTATATATCATTATTATGTACATACATAAGAGAGATAAAGTTGGTAAATTTATTTGCCCGATGAACGTTGAACTCTTGTTTTGATGACGCAAGCTGACTCGAAATTTATTATTCTATGAGTATTCATACGTAAAAAAATTATAGTTTAATGACACAGACAGATAGATTAAATAGGTGCTATTTTGAGAATAAGTTAACAAATTATATTGATACGTACCTTTGGGTTCAATTGTATAAACCATTTTGGCCAAATTGAGTTATAGGTTATACCTTATTGAGTTAATTGAGTTATACCTATTATACCATTTTTTTCTGCAAAATTTTTCTTTATCGATCCTGTATATACGAAATACCAAAATTCGAAGAAAAAAAATGTTTATATGACTCAAAAAAAAAAAAAACAGTTTATTTTTAATACACCCAATTTAATAGTAAAAATTCAATTTATCTATGATTACAAATGATTTTTAATACAAAAAAGACATCTATGGGTTTTTACGACAGTAAATGTGATCTTAAATTTACCAAAAATGCATATACGACGTATACAGTTATATTTAGGTCAATTTTCGTGGGGTGTATTAACCAAAAACTGTTTTTTTGCGCAAATCCAAGCTTAACTTCTAAATACAGAAGATAGATAAAGTTTTGATGATTTAGCCTTCTTCATTCCCAAATTCTAAGAATCTTTTGCCTTGGACATCAATCAATACTAATAATAAATGTGTAAGGGTTGGTCATGGAGTAAGTTACTTTGTTTTCAGAGATATCGTGTTTATAGGCTCTATACATGATACTGAAACTAAATTTACCATTTTTAGATTTTTTTTCTGTATGTATGTATGTTCATCCATAACTCAAACGAATTAACTGATTTTCATGAAACTTGGTAGATAAACGTTTAGACGTACAGGACACAGGATAGGCTACTTTTTCTTTTTCAACGCGGACGAAGTCGCGGGCGCCTGCTAGTTTTTTATAAGTTCGAAAACAAAAATTTATGAATTATAAAAAAGTTTTTCGTCTCTCCTAAAAAGGCTGGTTTTGGTTTATACGAAAGATCTTTTTGTGGTAGCCACCTACCATCAAATGGACCGTCAGCCAGTCTCTCGATTGTACACTATAAGGGCGTCTTTCACCAACTACAAATAAGGTGTTGATTAGTTACTTTTAGAAATAATTTTATATTTTATTAACTTATGCACTCGATTTAGTGCATCCTTCGATAGGCGATTTTTTTTTATTATTTTCTTTTTAATGTTTGGGACTTATTTGTACAATTTGATGTACGGTAAAAGTCCCAAACATTAAAAAGATCCCTTAGGAAAAAAATCCATTAAAAATATCCATTAAAACATTAATCCTTTGGGATTGTGATTGTATTTTTGCAATAAAAACATTTTTGGATTTATTTGTTTTATGGCCCTTTAGTTTTTAAGCAGCGATATATCACTAAATTATTCCCGGTGACAGGTGACTTTAAATGACGGTTAGCCTACTTGAAAGCAGATGTTGAAAGAGGCCCTAAGGTGTTCTATTTTATGAAAAGTAAACGCATGTGAAATCTATGCAAGAAATTCTTTAAAACATGCATTTTTTCGATATAAAAATTAAATTCCTCGTTGGTGTATTTTCAAAGCTCGCGAAAAGCTTCCTCAAAACTTCGTGTTATGCAAACTAAGGATCGAAGCCTTAATAGGGTTTAATATAACTTAATAAACGCGTATAGTGTTACTTTAAGTTTGAGTTACTTAATATTACAAGGAGGGAAGATTTGTTCATTTGTATATTTATACTAGCTGGTGCCCGCGACTTCGTCCGCGTTGAACGATGAAAGGTACCCTATGTCCTTTCTGCTGTCCCAGAAAACGTGTATGCAAAATTTCATGGTGATCGGTTCAGTAGTTTTTGCTTGAAAGCGTAACAAACAAACAAACTCACATTCACATAAGGATTAGTAAGGATATAATAATATTTATATATTATAATTCACATAGATGTATGTATTTTTTATTATTTTGTTAATACATAGTTCATAATTATGGATTTTCCATGTCTGAAATAAATGATTATTATAATAATAATTATTATTATTATTATTATTATCCGCGAGTAACATAGGCTATGTTTTATAAAGTTACGCGGACAAAGTCGCGTGCAACAGCTAGTAAATTGATATATTATCTTTACTAATATTATAAAGAGGAAATATTTGATTGTTTTTTTTTTTTAATTGATTTTGAATAAATTCTTTCACTGTTGCAAAGCTATACTCGTATTATCCGCGACTAACATAGGCTATGTTTTATATAGTTACGCAGACAAAGTAGCGTGCAAAAGCTAGTAATTATAATATACTTATGTATATTATAATTAACTAGCTGCTGCCCGCGACTTCGCCCGCGTAACTTTGTAAATTATATACTAAAGGCCTTTCTCGAGAACCACTCTATCCATTGGTGTAAACAGCTTGAAAATCGGTGCAGTACTTTTTGAGTTTATCGTGAACAGACAGAGAGACAGAGACGCGGCGGAGGATTTTGTTTTATACTCGTAATATGTATGGATATTATTATTTTACTTTTTAAATTTTATTTCTTTAATATTTTAAATCATCCAAGCTAAATATTATTATTTCAGACAAATAATCAATACTAATAATAAATGTGTAAGGGTTGGTGATGGAGTAAGTTACTTTGTTTTCAGAGATATCGTGTTTATAGGCTCTATACATGATACTGAAACTAAAATGACCATTTTTACATTTTTTTATGTATGTATGTATGTATGTATGTATGTATGTATGTATGTATGTATGTATGTATGTATGTATGTATGCATGTATGTATGTATGTATGTATGTATGTATGTATGTATGTATGTATGTATGTATGTATGTATGTATGTATGTATGTATGTATGTATGTATGTATGTATGTATGTATGTATGTATGTATGTATGTATGTATGTATGTATGTATGTATGTATGAATCAGCTGATTTTCATGAAACTTGCTAGATAAATATTTAGACGTACGGGACACAAGATAGGCTACTTTTTTCTTTTTTAACGCGGACGAAACGCGGGCGCCGGCTAGTGTAAACTAAAGCAGTCGTATAGCTTAATCATACCCAAGCAAACATGGGAGGCGTTTCTAGTGATTATTTTATGTACTGCTAAGTTAAGTGCCCAGCGCGCACTTTAATACATGTCCTAATCGTAACTAATATAATAAGTGCAAAATCGAGTTTGTTCGTTTGTTACGCTTTCACGCCTTAATTACTTAACTAATCATCATAAAATTTTGCATACACAAATACATAATTTTGCATAATTTTGCATAGGTTTGCATAATTTTGCAGGGATACAGGAAAGGACATAGGGTACCTTGTATCTAGAAACATTAAGTACTGTGCCTGAGGTATCGTCTAAAAATAAATAAAAAAAAAACAATTCTTGACAAAAATATATGAACAATTAAGATTGAATAAATCTTTTAACACTTAAGGAAAAAAGGGCGCGGACCAAGTCGCACAAAAAAGCTAGTAATCTTATAAAAGTTCTAAAAAAGTGTGTAAGAAGTAAGGACACACACTTTTTAAAAAAGTTTTAAGAAATACTTCCCAAAACTTCAATTTACTTCTAAATTAATATTATAGAAAATGGAGCTTAAAAATCTATGTAATAAGTTCGATGTCCGGTTAAGTCAGCGACATATATTTAAGCTTTTATTTTTCAAACTATAAGATTGTTTTTATCGAAATATATTAGGATTTAAAATATCTAAATTATAAAATATTAGAATTTTTTCCTCGATTTTTGTTCACGCTGTATTTTATTCAAAAATATATCTTATCTTTTGAGCAATACGTATTAATTTCCAACAAAAGAATGCAATTTCACGAAAACACGTAATAATAGGTATTCAGACATACCTGTTACATAACAACAATTACCCGTACGGGCCACAAAATACAAATAATAATACAACAAAACAACAAATTTTGAAATCACAACACTTCAAAAAGTTAACAACAACACTCAAAACTCGATATAATTATTATTGCTTTTTGTTTGAAGAAACAATTTTGGAAAGAGAGAGCCAGAGAGGTTTAAAGAAAGATAGAGAGACGTGCGCCCCGCGTAGCATCCGAAACAACACTGTGCTACGAATCTCGTAGCTGCGCGTAGATGCTCTACGAAAGCGTAGCTGTCCTTTTAAGTACGTTATACGGGAGCTTTCGGGGCCGTATAAAAGTGATTTGGACAAATTAAGTTATCTATGCTAAGTGGCTTACAATTATGTTAGGTTTCCGAGAAAAAGCTTATTACATTATAGTATAATGAGAAGTCGCTTTCAAGAGCAGCTAACTCCTAAATCACGTAACTGATTTTTGTGCGGTTTTCATAGTTAGATATTTTTTTACTGAAGTTTTATATGTATAAAAAAAATCTTATTAAGTTTTTAACAGTTACTTAGCCGTGAATCCAGGTTTTATTGAAAAACTAGCTAGTGCCCGCGACTTCGTACGCGTTGGAAAATAAAAAAATGTAACGCCTGACAACATATTATATGAAGAACTAGCTGGCGCCCGCGACTTCGTCCGATTTGAAAAAGAAAAAGGAGCCTATCCTGTGTCTTGTACGTCTAATAGTTTATCTAACAAGTTTCATGAAAATCAGTTAATTCGTTTAAGGGTTATGAAGGAACATACATACACTTACTGATTTATTATTAATATTGTCCTATCAACCTATGTCCAGCAATGGACATACTGCGGTTGAGATTATGATATAATTTTATGTAAATAGAAGAAAAAAACAATATTTTGTAGCCAAGTTGCAGAAAAATTAAATCACTAGGCTTTTACGTAGGCTAAGCCTTAAGAGATATATAAAAATGATTTACTAGACAATTATTGTAGTTCTTACGAGCGCCAGCTAGTAATAAATAAATTTGTATCCAGTTGTATAAATTGTACCTTTGTCGTTTTTGTGAACAGAATTTAAAGTTTCTCTAACTAAACATAACGTTCCAACTCGAGAACCTCTTAAGGCCTAAGAGGTCTCTCAAGTTGAGGGTTATCGATAGGGTTAAGTTTCAACCCTGACCAAAGTTAAAAGTTAATACTTTTGACCGTTTTTTTTTTAGTTTATTTGCTAACATCTTCTTTACCACGTAACGTGTTTTCTACATAACGTTTTCATTATTAAAAATTGTGAAAAGTTCGTGTAAATAATTATCGAAAAAAAAAATGCACTCAAGTATGTGCAAAATAATGTTTTTTTTCGCCATATTCTCTTTTATCCGATAACTTCCTCCATTCAACAGATTTTGATACAATTTCCACTAATGGAATGAGCGATAACCAGGAAAGGTTTGAACGTGAACACTCTTTCACTAGCCAAGCCTAGTATTTCTAGACCTTAATTTTGACCATAACCGCAAACAATTGAATTAGGCGAATGTGTGTTATATTAATGCAAAACGGCCAACCTCTATTCACTGCTAAGGTCGTAAGCTCGTGAATAGATGAAAAGAAGCTGTAATTATGCACTGAAATATTCAGCTCGAATAAGCCGAGACACCCGTGACGTCACAGGAGTACCGTCAACAGAAATGTGGTATATCAATACTAATAATAAATCTGTAAGGGTTGGTCATGGAGTAAGTTACTTTGTTTTCAGAGATATCGTGTTTATAGGCTCTATACATGACACTGAAACTAAATTGACCATTTTTAGAATTTTTTCTGTATGTATGTATGTATGTATGTATGTATGTATGTATGTATGTATGTATGTATGTATGTATGTATGTATGTATGTATGTATGTATGTATGTATGTATGTATGTATGTATGTATGTATGTATGTATGTATGTATGTATGTATGTATGTATGTATGTATGTATGTATGTATGTATGTATGTATGTATGTATGTATGTATGTATGTATGTATGTATGTATGTATGTATGTATGTATGTATGTATGTATGTATGTATGTATGTATGTATGTATGTATGTATGTATGTATGTATGTATGTATGTATGTATGTATGTATGTATGTATGTATGTATGTATGTATGTATGTATGTATGTATGTATGTATGTATGTATGTATGTATGTATGTATGTATGTATGTATGTATGTATGTATGTATGTATGTATGTATGTATGTATGTATGTATGTATGTATGTATGTATGTATGTATGTATGTATGTATGTATGTATGTATGTATGTATGTATGTATGTATGTATGTATGTATGTATGTATGTATGTATGTATGTATGTATGTATGTATGTATGTATGTATGTATGTATGTATGTATGTATGTATGTATGTATGTATGTATGTATGTATGTATGTATGTATGTATGTATGTATGTATGTATGTATGTATGTATGTATGTATGTATGTATGTATGTATGTATGTATGTATGTATGTATGTATGTATGTATGTATGTATGTATGTATGTATGTATGTATGTATGTATGTATGTATGTATGTATGTATGTATGTATGTATGTATGTATGTATGTATGTATGTATGTATGTATGTATGTATGTATGTATGTATGTATGTATGTATGTATGTATGTATGTATGTATGTATGTATGTATGTATGTATGTATGTATGTATGTATGTATGTATGTATGTATGTATGTATGTATGTATGTATGTATGTATGTATGTATGTATGTATGTATGTATGTATGTATGTATGTATGTATGTATGTATGTATGTATGTATGTATGTATGTATGTATGTATGTATGTATGTATGTATGTATGTATGTATGTATGTATGTATGTATGTATGTATGTATGTATGTATGTATGTATGTATGTATGTATGTATGTATGTATGTATGTATGTATGTATGTATGTATGTATGTATGTATGTATGTATGTATGTATGTATGTATGTATGTATGTATGTATGTATGTATGTATGTATGTATGTATGTATGTATGTATGTATGTATGTATGTATGTATGTATGTATGTATGTATGTATGTATGTATGTATGTATGTATGTATGTATGTATGTATGTATGTATGTATGTATGTATGTATGTATGTATGTATGTATGTATGTATGTATGTATGTATGTATGTATGTATGTATGTATGTATGTATGTATGTATGTATGTATGTATGTATGTATGTATGTATGTATGTATGTATGTATGTATGTATGTATGTATGTATGTATGTATGTATGTATGTATGTATGTATGTATGTATGTATGTATGTATGTATGTATGTATGTATGTATGTATGTATGTATGTATGTATGTATGTATGTATGTATGTATGTATGTATGTATGTATGTATGTATGTATGTATGTATGTATGTATGTATGTATGTATGTATGTATGTATGTATGTATGTATGTATGTATGTATGTATGTATGTATGTATGTATGTATGTATGTATGTATGTATGTATGTATGTATGTATGTATGTATGTATGTATGTATGTATGTATGTATGTATGTATGTATGTATGTATGTATGTATGTATGTATGTATGTATGTATGTATGTATGTATGTATGTATGTATGTATGTATGTATGTATGTATGTATGTATGTATGTATGTATGTATGTATGTATGTATGTATGTATGTATGTATGTATGTATGTATGTATGTATGTATGTATGTATGTATGTATGTATGTATGTATGTATGTATGTATGTATGTATGTATGTATGTATGTATGTATGTATGTATGTATGTATGTATGTATGTATGTATGTATGTATGTATGTATGTATGTATGTATGTATGTATGTATGTATGTATGTATGTATGTATGTATGTATGTATGTATGTATGTATGTATGTATGTATGTATGTATGTATGTATGTATGTATGTATGTATGTATGTATGTATGTATGTATGTATGTATGTATGTATGTATGTATGTATGTATGTATGTATGTATGTATGTATGTATGTATGTATGTATGTATGTATGTATGTATGTATGTATGTATGTATGTATGTATGTATGTATGTATGTATGTATGTATGTATGTATGTATGTATGTATGTATGTATGTATGTATGTATGTATGTATGTATGTATGTATGTATGTATGTATGTATGTATGTATGTATGTATGTATGTATGTATGTATGTATGTATGTATGTATGTATGTATGTATGTATGTATGTATGTATGTATGTATGTATGTATGTATGTATGTATGTATGTATGTATGTATGTATGTATGTATGTATGTATGTATGTATGTATGTATGTATGTATGTATGTATGTATGTATGTATGTATGTATGTATGTATGTATGTATGTATGTATGTATGTATGTATGTATGTATGTATGTATGTATGTATGTATGTATGTATGTATGTATGTATGTATGTATGTATGTATGTATGTATGTATGTATGTATGTATGTATGTATGTATGTATGTATGTATGTATGTATGTATGTATGTATGTATGTATGTATGTATGTATGTATGTATGTATGTATGTATGTATGTATGTATGTATGTATGTATGTATGTATGTATGTATGTATGTATGTATGTATGTATGTATGTATGTATGTATGTATGTATGTATGTATGTATGTATGTATGTATGTATGTATGTATGTATGTATGTATGTATGTATGTATGTATGTATGTATGTATGTATGTATGTATGTATGTATGTATGTATGTATGTATGTATGTATGTATGTATGTATGTATGTATGTATGTATGTATGTATGTATGTATGTATGTATGTATGTATGTATGTATGTATGTATGTATGTTCCTCCATAACTCTTAAACGAATTAACTGATTTTCATGAAACTTGGTATAAAAACATTTAGACGTACGGGACACAGGATAGGCTACTTTTTTCTTTTTCAACGCGGACGAAGTCGCGGGCGCCAACTAGTAAATAATAAAGTGTGAGTGTTCTTTCGATGAAGTCAACGGATCAACGGTGTATATAAGTTGTGAAAATCTGTTAGTCCGGTTGTTACAAAATAATGTTAGCTGAAATTATGGTTGTGAGTTCAATTTGCGGCAAGATTATTTAAAGTACTTTTAAAAATTTAACCAATGTCTTACCTTAAAAAATTAACCTATGTGTTGAATTAGTCTTAAGAGAAATGTCGATTGTAAAAAAAAGTTTAAAATAAAAATAAAAAAATTTTTTGTAAACCATACCCGTACTGAAACTGCGTTTTCATCCCCCACGCCAGCGTCTCTTGTCTTTTGTCTCTACAATACATATTTTCACATAAATTCTTTCTCGTGCACAATTATTTTTTACTTTAATTATAAAGGGAAAAGTGGATTCATTATAATTCTCGTTGGGTAAAGTCGGAGTACGAAAAGGTTCGTCACCTTAAAGTCGACATTTGCATGTCATGTCGACATCAGGGTACTAATTTATTACAGTAGATTCGGGTTACTTTAGCTCTAAAAAAACGTTTCAAAATTCCGCTTCTTTGCAGATATGATAATAACAAAAAAGTTTACTTTAGAGATGTTAGATGGTCTTAGTGGCGCTTTTTTTTTGTTGATTGCACGAGTATTTACTTGGTTCAAACTGTTTTTGTTTTGAGCCAAAGTTACCCCCTAGAGCTAAAGTAACCCGGATCTACTGTATCAGTCATAACAGAATTTCTTTTTAAACATTTGTCATTTCTCTTCTTATTGTTTTAGTTTCAAAAGATACAAAGATTCTACGACTTGATAAAGGAATGAATTTAAAAACTTACTAAGGTTTTCGTACTCCGACTGTACTTCTTCTAGTATTCAGACAAGCAAATCCGGTTCGTCTCCTGATAACTCTTTTTCTATTTCATACGATATATATTCTATTTTCTAATGAGTGGTTAGGGTGCATTCCTTAAGGCTCTTAAGTGCTTAAGGCCTTAAGGGTCTATGTTTCTCGATACATATAGCTTTAGTATAGCTCTCTAGCTCAGTCAAACTTAGTCTTTAGGTGGTTGATAAACTGTTGAAATACATTTATTTGTATAAAAAGCTTTTTTAGTATGACAGTAACTTAGTCAAAATTAATTTACTGATATTTGTAGTCTTAATATATCAATTTTAAGTTAGCCATAATTATCTTATTATATTTAAATACTATAATTTGCAAAGTAGAAAAGTTAAATAAATTATTTACAATCTATGCTTTAATTTTAAAAATGTGTAACGTTCTATAAAGTAAGCTCGGTTTTTTGTCAAGCTTTAACAAAAATCAGACGATTACACCGATATTTTGTTAGAAACCCATGGAGAAATACTGTTGTTAACCGTTGAATGGTCTATTTTGTCAAGGCCATTTAGCTAACTGCAAAGTTGTTTAGACATCACATAGAGAAGACAAAACGCAACGCTATACACAATTTGGGATTTATGTTATTACTAAATGGCGCCCGCAGCTTCGTCCGCGTTGAAAAAGAAAAAAGTAGCCTGTCCAAATTATCCAAATCCTCAACCATACTAATATTATAAATGCAAAAGTGGGTTTGTATGTTTGTTACGCTTTCACGCCTCAACTAAACCGATCATCCTAAAATTTCGCATACACGTTTTCAGGGATACAAGAAAGGACACGGGGTACCTTTCATCCAGAAAAAAATATTCGCGAGCACCAGCTAGTAATATGTATTTTAAATGGCAGTTACTTTTAAACTATATTAGGATGTTACAACTCTATATCTTTCTAGAAAATCTTAGGGTATGGTTGTAAAGGCAGCGATAAATTTATAATATCATGAACATAAGTAAATAAGTAAAAATAAGGTTATTGTGAGTACTGCAATATCAAAAACTAATATATTCAAGTTTAGAAACAGGTACATGACTTAAATAACAAGATTCTTTATAAAACTTTTTTTTCTAAAAAATATAAAAATATGTATATTTTTAAGGTTATTTTCTTTTTAAAATTTTAAACATTACTTAATCACGAACTCAATATTTTAAATTTGGAAAAATTAAATATGATTTTAGAGCCTTCCTCAAAGGCCCTACTGTCCAGTTCAAATCAATCCATTCTAAATTATAAAATATGTGAATGTAACTGTGTGGTTGTGTGTCTGTTATCTTTTGCCGCCTTAACTACTCATTATGATTTTGTTTATAATTTTCATAAATTATTATTATTATGTTAGAGATACAGGATCATCTAAAATTAAATAAAAAACAAACCCCTAAAGCCTAGCATGAAGTCAAGCGTTATTAATATCGCTTAGGGCCTCCTTCACAAATTACATGTAAAGTGTTGATTAGTTACTTTTAAAAATAATTTTCTGTTATATTGAATTATGCACTCGATTTACTGCATCATTCGATAGCCGATTTTTTTTTATTATTTTCTATTTAATGTTTGGAACGTTCCGTACAAACAAAAGTATATCAGCTCCATTATCCTCGGTTACCGGTGACTTTAAATGACAGTTTGACCTACTTGACGTTTGTGAAAGAGGCGCTTATACGAGTATATTTTTACTTTTCAACGCGGACGCAGTCGCGGACTCTAGCTAGTATTATATGTTTCTCGTGTTACCGGCGCCTATAACACAAGAACAGGCAATAAGAATAAGCCCATGAATTTTATTTTTTGCCTTCTGACCGATACAAAAAAATAGGCAGGCCAGGCCTTTGTCTTCTGACTGAGCTTCGCCGAGTTAATTCAAAACGCTGTCAATGCGACCACACCCGAAACTTTCTGCCTTCGCCGCACATCTCCGTAATCTCGAAAGGCTTTAATATTAGTTATTCCCTTGTCAGATAACACGAAGTCTAATTGGATTACATAGAATTATTCCGTTTGAAGACTACCAACTCGCTCTCTGATTTATTTTTATAGGTTTTTTCATGCCCTTATATTATTGGAGAGAAAAAATTTAGTTTTTCATAATGTAAATATTCACAATTTTCTATTGGTAAAATTATGCTATCTTTTCTTTTATTTATATTTAAACATATACTTATAATCTATAACTAGCTGCTGCCCGCGACTTCGCCAGCGTAACTTTGTAAATTATATACTAAAACCTTCCTCGAGAAACGCTCTATCCATTTGTGAAAACAGCTTGAAAATCGGTGCAGTAGTTTTTGAGTTTATCGCGAACAGACAGACATACAGACATTAACATACAGACATAGGCTATTAACATAGGCTATTTTTAATAAAGTTACCGGGATGAAATCGCGTGCAACTGCTAGTACTGAATAATACTCAACATTTAATAAGAATAATTTTGTTTTGTAGCAAAGTACATAAAAACATTCATATACAAAGACAAACATATAGAAAGACAAACACAAACGTCCCCTGTTACAAACAGGCTCTAACTCAGCATAATGTAGGTTGTAAAACCCTATGCTGGTATATATATCATCACAAGTATATAGTACACATACCAGTACAAGCCTGTATATTTGTACTACTCTATGTATTTAAGTATGGTAGTACCGGTATAGGGTAAATTTTTTTTTTCAGAATAAAGTACTTATGAAAGCGATACAAAAAAACCGAACTCGCGAATGGAGCTCGTAATGCGCTGATTCAGGACAAAATTCGCATCCATTTAGAACGCGTCTATACTGACAGATAACTAAGATGAATTGTTGCAGATTGCTCGCGTTACACACGGGTGCAGCGTACGTAGCACTTGTTCAAGACATGGCTGCTTAAGAGCGGGTATAAAGAGAAATAGCCAATCCTAGTTTTTAATTTTATCTAAGTAAACAAAGTCTAATTTAATTAATATTTTTAAATAGATAAATGCATTATAAATGAAAGTGACGACTGTAACAGAAAACATAATATAATGAAATTTTCTCGATAGAAAAAAATCACCAAGTGAGCTCTCATTTCCATCGATTTTAGTTTTATTTTCAAAATGACACACATTACAAAGCTAAAAGTGTATCAGTAATTTCACTTCACATATTATCTAAGGCTGTATGTAACAATTTTTCATTTGACATTGCAGTTTAGGAATAATTAATATTTAATACTTTTGGCACTTATAACATTTTTTTTGAGCGAGATGCGCTATCTTCCATCGCATGTTGTGCGTAGTTGTACGTATTTTGTGTCACTGTCATGTCCAAGGGGCCACGCGGGTGAAATTACTAATTTTGTTTGCTTTATACCCACTCCAATCGGGGAACGGCATTCTGACTTGAGCTGTCAACGTGAGAGGCTTGGGGAATATGCATAAAATGGGAGATAGTTAAAGCTAGCAATGGACATATAGTTCCTGTGACAGTAAAATAAATTTGTTATACTCAAAACTCAGCGACCCTCATTTGAAACATTCACCCTAAGTTTAGGAGGAATTATTTTGGCACATAACATTTTTATTGAGCGAGATGCGCTATCTTCCGTCGCATGTTGTGCGTAGTTCTACGTATTTTGTGTCACTGTCATGTCCAAGGGGCCACGTGGGTGAAATTACAAATTTTGTTTGCTTTATACCCACTCTTAAAAACTAAAAGGCCTTAAAATAAAAAATCCAAAAATTGCAATTGCAAAAATACAATCACAATCCTTCATATTGTATGTTGCAAAAAGACATGGTTGTTTTATCCAATATTTAGTATATTTTGATCATTTTTTTATATATTCAAAAGTAACATATGCTTATATCTCTTTTAGTATTCAGTTTATTAAAAAGTACTTAAAAAATTTAAGGAGCATTAAATTTAAATAAAAATCTTTGCATGTGACGCCTAAAAACAGTTATTTGCCAATATCTACTTTCCGACTCATTTCACGATAAAACAGTTATCTAACAAATTAAACTAGAGAATATTTTCTATAATTTACGTAAAGACCTTTTTATTTAAAATAAAAAGTTTCAGCGTTTTGACCAAAAAATTCATTTCCACACTACCGTGAGTTTAAAGTGACGCTTTTTTAAAAATGTATTGCAAAGAAATGAAGGAAAAAGAATTGGACAAACCAGGACAATTTATGGGACATCCTGTATATATATATATTATTTGTAAAAAAAATGCATCCGTGCGAAACCTGGAGGGTTGCTAGTTTACACATTTCAAGAAGCAAAAAGGTTCGACATTTCAATCGTCCGTATGAATCAGTACTCTGATTCCACAAATCGAGTTTTCAACTTGATTCCCTTATTACAATCGAATAAGGTTGACATTTCCATATCAATCAGTGCTCTTAGTTGGTGATGCACAGAGTGGATTAGATTACAACTGTACTAATGGGAGGTAATAAATTTAGGTATACATTTAATGTTTACATGAAAAACATCGAGGTTCTTGAAAAATACAAGAAATGTTAACGCTAAGTAATAGCGCACTAAAAATTCTTAAATATTGCACTGAAACTCAAAACTATTATAGTGTAGTTTAAACAAAGAAATTTTTTTTTATGAATTTGGCTTCATCTAATCCGAACCCTCAGAACAGATTAAATGACCAGAAAATAATTAAAAAAAAAACTGATTCTATATGGTTGGCAGCGCACTTCCAGCACCTTTAGCGTTGCTTGTGTTATACGCGACGGTAGCCACATACCATCAATGTGGAGCGTCAGCCTGTCTGTCGACCTTAACATTAAAAAAAGATTCATTAAGTTCTAATATTTTGTAAGATTTTTTTGAGATTTTTTTTTATTAATTGAAAATGTAAATCAGATTAATTTGAAATGAAATTAAACAAACCTATTTCATGAGGGCGAAGTCACGTGAAACAGCTACTAATGAATATAATTAAATACGGTAAATACTCCATTCTCTTGTGTTGCGACAGTTCGAGCAAGAAAGTTTTCTGCACGTGACTAAACTTACAACTTTGACTAAAGTTTTGACGTTTTGCTATAATTACTGACCACAAATAATTCAATGTAAGTACATTAAAAGTTCCTTCTTGTTAGATTTCATTGATTTGGGGTGTTTTGTCTGAATTTTGAAAGATTTTAAAACTTAAGAGCGGGTATAAAGAGAAATAGCCAATCCTAGATTTGAATTTTATCTAAGTAAACAAAGTCTAATTTAATTAAATTTTTTAAATAGATAAATACATTATAAATGAAAGTGATGACTGTAACAGAAAACATAATATAATGAAATTTTCTCGATAGAAAAAAATCACCAAGTGAGCTCTTATTTCCATCGATTTTAGTTTTATTTTCATAATGACACAAATTACAAAGCTAAAAGTGTATCAGTAATTTCACTTCACATATTTTCTAAGGCTGTATGTAACATTTTTTCATTTGACATTGTAGTTTACGAGTAATTAATATTTAATACTTTTGGCACTTATAACATTTTTTTTGAGCGAGATGCGCTATCTTCCGTCGCATGTTGTGCGTAGTTCTACGTATTTTGTGTCACTGTCATGTCCAAGGGGCCACGCGGGTGAAATTACAAATTTTGTTTGCTTTATACCCACTCCAATCGGGGAACGGCATTCTGACTTGAGCTGTCAACGTGAGAGGCTTGGGGAATATGTATAAAATGGGAGATAGTTAAAGCTAGCAATGGACATATAGTTCCTGTGACAGTAAAATAAATTTGTTATACTCAAAACTCAGCGACCCTCATTTGAAACACCCACCCTTCGAGATCGGCGTCCTACATTCTGTCCCAAGCAATAGTAGCTAACCTTAGAGCCGGTTTGTGGCCGGGGACGTTAAAGTTTGCGTTTGTCTTTATGTATGTTGTCTATCTATTTCCATGCTACAAATAATATTTATTTTTAATCTTATTCTTATTCTATAGTATCAGAATATAACATCTTTAGATAATATTATAAAGAGGAATCCGCATAAAAATCCGTTTTATAGAAAATAGAGAATCTTTTTAAAAGCAATTTAAAAACATAATACCTATATCGATAGCCTCATTTTATATTCTAAATTTATTGTGTCATTTACTTTTATATGTACCTATTTATTATTAATTTAGTGTATATTTAGTAATTTATAATTTGTTATTATTAAAATTAATATTTTTATTTTTATTTTATTTTTTGATATTTATTTTAAATATCAAAAAATAAATTTTAACTAATTCATGAAGCACACGATACAGGCTTGCATGCCTAGTGTGTGTTTTCATAGCCAATTAACTGAAATATAATATGTTATTGTAAATAAATAAATAAATAAATAAATAAATAAATAAATAAATTCTATAACCGCTTACCACAAACGGAATTAACCATGGGGTTTAAACTGTACCCTGTACATTATTGCCTGTCATGAAGCCATCATGAATAAAAAAAAGAATGTCCTTAAAATATTAAAACTAATAAAAGTAAAGTAGGCTCACTTAAAATAATATTTGTATATTATTTCAATGCGACCCGGCGTGAAATAAATCATACAAAATAATATTATTCCTTCCTTGTCAATCGCGAAGACGATCCCTCTCAGAATAAATTGTGATATTTTCTCACTTGAACAAGTTGGGGTCAAAAGTCATAAGAGAAAGCGGAAAATATTCTTATTAAAAATTTAATGTAAGTACATTTTATTCACGTTACACAAATTCAACGGCACAAGCAAACGGACACGAGTGAGAGATACTATATAAGGACATTGACAAAAGCAGTGTTTTTTATATGTAAATTATTATAATTCATTTATTTGTACACTGAACACAACAATGAGGTAATGCTGCCAGCATGCTTGGGGACTGAAGCTTTATATTATTACTAGCTGGCGCCCGCGACTTCGTCCGCGTTGAAAAAGAAAAAGTAGCCTATCTTATGTCCTGTACGTCTAAATGTTTATCTACCAAGTTTCATGAAAATCAGTTGATTCGTTTAAGAGTTATGGAGGAACATACATACATACATACATACATACATACATACATACATACATACATACATACATACATACATACATACATACATACATACATACATACATACATACATACATACATACATACATACATACATACATACATACATACATACATACATACATACATACATACATACATACATACATACATACATACATACATACATACATACATACATACATACATACATACATACATACATACATACATACATACATACATACATACATACATACATACATACATACATACATACATACATACATACATACATACATACATACATACATACATACATACATACATACATACATACATACATACATACATACATACATACATACATACATACATACATACATACATACATACATACATACATACATACATACATACATACATACATACATACATACATACATACATACATACATACATACATACATACATACATACATACATACATACATACATACATACATACATACATACATACATACATACATACATACATACATACATACATACATACATACATACATACATACATACATACATACATACATACATACATACATACATACATACATACATACATACATACATACATACATACATACATACATACATACATACATACATACATACATACATACATACATACATACATACATACATACATACATACAGAAAAAAATTCTAAAAATGGTCAATTTAGTTTCAGTATCATGTATAGAGCCTATAAACACGATATCTCTGAAAACAAAGTAACTTACTCCATGACCAACCCTTACATATTTATTATTAGTATTGATTATATTGTTTTAAAAATTATGTATTAAATTTTATGTAACTTTACAGTATAGTCTGGTTAAATGAACTTTTGATACATTAAAACTATGTATATTATTATAGAACAGGTTCTACAGAACTATGTGTAGTATATAATATTGAATAAAATTTTATCTTACCATGGAAATTTGATTGATGTTCGCTTGTGAATTGTACCAAGCAATGAACCATAAGTGATATATAATGTAATATAAAAGAAGCGATATCGCAATATTTTTCTCGATATTGTGTCCCGATGATGCACAAAACGACATCGAAATGGGATCGTATGATGGTTCTTTGTACAGTAAATATTCAATAAAATGAAATAATAGAAATTGTCTTTGTATATTTTATAGGTTTTATGTTAATTTTAACTATATTATTTTTGAAAATTTTCTTTGTTTTTTGAGCTTTTCAACCTACTTCCAAAAAAGGAGGAGGTTCTCAATTCGACTCTATTTTTTTTAATGTTTGTAACATGTTGTTACTTTCGACTGGGTGAAATGATTTTGATGATTCTTTTTATATTTGGAAGTCCATGTATTTCAATTTGGTCCAGTTCTGACAATGGCATCCACGAGATAACGGTTTGAAGTCTTTTTTTTTAAAGAGTTATATGTATTATGCTTTGTTTAGTAAGTGCATAACCTCACCATCGGCTCTAACGTAAGACCAGCGCAGGTTTTTACAACCTACATTATGCTAAGTGCTAAGCTAAGATTTGTGGCGGGGGACGTTTGTGTTTGTCCTTCTAAATGTTACTTATGTATTATTTAAATGACCTTTGCTAAAAATAAAATCTTATACCATTCTATTCCAAATTAGAAAGAATATAACCAACTTAATTTATGAACTTAGAATCAACAAGAACTTAGTTATTAGTTAAACTTGGTTGCCTAAATTTTATAATCTTATAAATAAAATATTGATATAAGTGAAAATTTATCATTTCAGAATAAGCATTACGAAAAATAATACTATATTAATTTATTGTCTATATGTGTGCCAAGTAGTCTATAATATTTTAACAATTTACTGTCGCCTATTAACATAATCAACGTCATATCATCTCAGATTGACATAAATGGAGATAATTCTTTCCATTTATTTCCATTTATATTTATAGCATATCCTAATATAGCATTTATAGCATATCCTAATATAGCTTTTAAAAAGAACTGTAAACTATTATAATAAAACAAAACATTTCGTTAATATGACTAAAGCTTTTAATCCCGCTCTCTCTAATAACTTGGACCGAACCAAAATACAGTAGTGTTTCTTCAGTGAAGTACACGTTTAGGGATCGCCTTTTTGTGTGTCAGCATTCGCTCACTTTTGTTCCTTCTAAGTATCATATCTTTGTGCTTAGACTTGTTTTTGTTCTTCGCTATTCTTCGCTTTTACTTTAGGTCAAGGTTACGTAAGGGAAAACATACAACACGACACTGTGCTTTGTTGAATTTCGAACTGTTTCTTTCGGGTTTTTGGTCGTACAGTACAGATTTATTTCCAAATTTTCTCTTACCATTTTATTGGCAGCAGTAACCACCCCATATACAAAAAACCATTGCGAAATACGCCTAAAACGGACTTAAGGCTGAATTTTGTGTTCGCGCGTCGATGGTAAAAGGTTGTAACGACCAAGTTCAACTATTCATTTTAAACTACAATGAGTTGACGTAGTCACATTTTCTTTAAATGACATATTATTATGTTTAGTTAGTTTTAAATGACAGATGACAGAGTTCATGTTCTACGCATATGTCATTTTTAAATATTCCATGTAGTGTGATGTAGGGAAAATTACAACTAGTCAAATTGCGTTCTAGACCGTCTGAGACCAACCCTTTTATATGGCATGCAAAATCCATAGTTGTAGTAGATGGCTACTATGAATTAAGTTTGTAAGATTAAGATAAACTCAGTTTTGAGTTTGAGTGTGTCTAATAACAGGAAAACGACATTTGCAAAATAAACTGAAGGTTATATTCATCTTCATCAAACGCCGTTGAAAATGGTTTTAAGATTTATAAAATCCAGCCTTAAATTTACAAAGGTCTGAGTTTCGGACAAACGGTACAACATTCCATAATTCATTGCCGATACGCCATCTGTTACTATAATGTAAAGGAGGGTAATTCTAAAATGAAATTTCACGTGACCAACACTTTTTGTTATGACCGTGTCATCAAAATAGGGGAATATTTATTATATTTATTTGACGACAGTTTGGTCTAGAGGTTAGTAACTCTAGCTGTTAACCAAACGGTCGCGGGTTCGAATCCCGCTAGGGGCAAAATTAAATGTTTATGTGTTTTTACCTTTGTACCTGAATCATGGATGTTTGTATATATAAATGTATGAATTTACAAAAAAAAAACTCGTATGTATTATCAACAGTAACTGTGTGGTATACATAGTACAAGAGATGGTGCTGTGTGTGTGAAGATATTTATTTATTTATTTATTTTATTTAATACCCCATCCCTTTTTTATGTCAAATCATTAATAATTCTATGGTCGACAGCGCAACTGCAGCACCTATGGTTTTGCTTGTGTTATAGGCGTCGGTAGTCCAATATAATTCACAAGTTTAATCGTCATTAAAGTACATTTTTTTTTCGGTATGTTAAGGTCGACGGTAGGTTGACGGCCCTCTTGATGGTAGGTGGTTACCGTCGCTTAAGGGCGCAACAAACACCAGAGAGTATACAGGTACGCTGGTGACCCTTCAGTGATTTTATTCGGCACGGTTGAAAAAGCCCATATTGTAGTTAAGTTTTTGATCTGACGTTTTCTTCTTTTTAGTATGATAACGCTATCCCCTTTCCCATCCCAATCACATTTCCAATCACATCCTTAATCCTACTACGGTCGGCACCGCACTTGCATCAACCGCTAGTCACGTGATCACCGCGAAGCTTTTTTTTTAATACTGTATTGTGTCAGCGTAGCAAATGATAATGCGACGTAGCGCTACGGCGTAGCGGCGGCGCACATACGGGTATTTGAACTATCTACGCGGCCAAAATTATTTTACGGTCAATGTTCTAAACGATATTAGTAAATGAAACAAAGATTCTAATATTACATCGAGACATTTTTATTGAAATTTCCGCGACTTTTCGCGGCAAAATTCTAAATTATTTACTACTCAAAGCTCAAAGCTTCAACCTTTCGACTGCTTTAAGAATTTTGACAGGATCTACCTTGATAGTATAACAAATTGCCTATTATAAAATACAAATCCTATTTGTGTATACTAACCATAGCTAAAAATATTGAAATTCAATTTTAATTAGTAGATAAATACCTGCAGTTAGTAGAAATACAAGAAAAAAAATCTCTGATAAACTCTTTAATTGCACAATAACGTCGATAACAAACACATACACGGGGCGGGACAATCGAATTCCGGCTGCACGTGGAAGCGCGGCATGCACGAGGGAAAGGCGGTAAGTGCTGAGTATTGTTCTCCAAGCTGTCTTCTAGCACAGGTAATCGTTATTTTTAACTATTTTAAATTTTGTATATTGACTTTTGGCCGCGTAGATCGTTCAAATACCTGTATTTGCGGCGGAGCGGCGGCGGAGCGGCGCGTAGCGGCGCGTAGCGGCAACGTAGCGGGAACGTAGCGTAGCGCTAGATAATGTGGTGTAATGCAGTTTTATGGTCGCTAAGCCCCCTTCTATGGTTGACTCATCGCTAGCAACACCTGTGGCGTTGCTTGTGTTAACGAAGGTAGACATCTACCATCAAGGGATCGTAGTGCATTTGAATAGTGCAACGAAATCCTAATTTGTGGTCCGCATGCCATAAAATTATCTACAGCCAGAACAACAAAGGTATATTTTGACTTAAAAGTAAATTTCGTATAAATATATTATTTATACTAGCTGTTGCACGCGACTTTGTTCGCGTAACTTTATAAAATATCACCTATGTCACTTGCTGATAATGTATCTTTCTATAGGTGAAAGAATTTTTTAAATCGGTCTAGTAGTTTCATAGCCTATTCAATTCAAACAAACAAACAAACAATGAAATCTTTCCTCTTTATAATATTTGTAAGTATAGATTAGTAAATTACAGTGTTATACCTTTCAATCAGACAATTAGCGAAGAAAAACCTTTTAACATCTGTTGCAGAATTGCCCATTAGTTATCGCTCATGTTGAGCTAAAGGTGAAGTTATCTAATGCAAGATTCATGTTCCTTTGGGCCACAAGGATTTACTGGGCTCTGGATTACCAGTGGAGTGCGGTATCAAATTACAAACTAAAAATATACCCCATCTAAGATTACAGTGCACAAAATCGTATAATAATTAATGTCATTCAAATTGTGACTACATTTTTACCGCCGACACCTGACTTTTATAAATTTGACGTACTTTAATTTATATTTTAGTAAAATAGTAATGTAAATACGACCTTGACCAATGAGGCAATTAGGGAAAAACGTCACTAACTTCTACAGGTTCGATTAATGTGAAATTGGTTACCGGTGGTGTTTCCATGACATGGTAACCTTGATTGCAGTCTGCAGAATACGTCGGCGCCACAGACGTTAAAGCGACAAATATAAAACCAGCATTACATCCCTTCGTGGTTGATGTTCCTCGGTCACGCACGAAGCGTTACATTTCCACCTTCCTTGTCCGAACTGCTAAGGAGTGGAACTCATTGCCTGCGTCCAAAGATTTAAATCGAAAGATGCGGCGTAATCTCCTCGCGCCATACTAAAAACACACCGAAAATTCTTATCAATGGGTTGGGCGCAAGCGTTCAACCCAACTACAGTTGCGCGCCAGCTACAGTGAGTGACGGTCGCTTGTTGAGAGCGTCGCTATCGTCACAGTCACGTTTGAATTAAGGAATGTATTTGTGTTTAAAAGTGTGTTTAGACAAAGGTATATTGTATTTTATACTTTTGTCTTTAGTATAATGTATGTTGTATTTTATAACACACTTTCGCTAGTAATGCCGCATCTCTCGAATTAAATCTTTGCCTGCGTCCGTGTTTCCTCAAAATTACAACCTCGGGCTCTTCAAATCTAGGGTAAATGGGCACTTACTAGGTAAGCGTGGTCCACCTTCGGCCGCATCTGCACCACATCAAGTGAGATCGCGGCCAAACGTTGCCTTGATTTTGCCTTGATTTTATAAAAAAAAGCCCCATCAAACTACTACAACATGGAACCCGCGTGCCATACAAAACACTACGAATTTTATGGAACATTTAAAAGTGACATATGCGTAGAGCATGAACTGTCATTTAAAACAAAACAAACATAATAATAAGCACGTAATTTAAAGAAAATGTGTCTTTACGTCAACCCATTAGAGTTTAAAATGAAATTGTAGAAGTTGATCGTTACTACCTTTTACCATTGACGCGTGAAGGCAAGAGTCCGCCATGATTCAGTCAAAGGCGTTCTTTTTATGTGCCGCTTTGGCATTTGTGACGCAAATTCCATTGTATTATTTCGATGTACAATACGTACGTACACACATACACGCATACATACATAATTTAAATATTGAATTAAAAAAGGTACAGCTTCTCTCAAACCGTATTCCAATGAAATTCAAACAAGGTTTCAAAGCGAATTTTTACACTTGTAGAAAAATTCTATAAATTTATTAGCGCTTTTATTGAATGTCCGCTACGCATACGTTACGTTTTTACAGATCCAATTCCCATTGTAAATCGAGATCTGGGCGTTACATATATTCATTCACAGAACGGTACATATTGATAAGGGTCACGAGGTATCTGTCAGAGTGATATACCGAAGCTATAATCAAAACCTGGTTCACGAGTAAGCTAGAAAACCATAAATAAAGATTTTGCAAAACATATCCGTCGTAGGTCGTAGCAATTTTTTTTAAATATTACAAAACTTGCTTATCAAACTTGTAAACATTATTATTGAGTATTAGAAACTTTATTAAAAACTAGCTGGTGCCCGCGACTTCGCCCACGTAACTTCGTAAATTATATACTAAAACCTTCCTCGAGAACCACTCTATCCATTTTTGAATTTATCGCGAACAGACAGACAGACAAAAGCGGCGGAGGACTTTGTTTTATAAGTGATTATGCTTATCAATTAACTACAGCGCCATCTAACGTCGAAGAATTGTATTTCTGGGTGAAGGTGACCTCGCGAAGACATCTCATGAGTTCAGTGTTTTATCCCCATACAAAAGGCTGAAACGCCGTGGTTCGACCGCTTAAGCGTTGGTCTCTTGATCGAAACGCACGACGCTGCGGTAAAGCTTAGGTTTCCTAGGATAGCGGTGCCATCATATAGCGGCCGTAATACAGCGGTGAATGACGTCACTAGAACGTTGTCTATGTAAACAAAATAGCGCCGTTTCCTAGAGAGCGGTAATTGACACCGTAACGTCAAAAAGTGGTGCCGCCATTTGCATGACGGCCGTCTTGTCGGTTCTGAACGTTTTTATTGATAGCGGTGAAACTGTTTTTAATATATTGTATACATATACGAAAAGATGACAGATGGTGTGATAGCGGCACCGCTATCCTAGGAAACCGACATGTCGGCACCGTAAAGACGGCCGTCTTTTTGCGTTCTAATATTACGGCCGCTATATGACGGCACCGCTATCCTAGGAAACCAAAGCTTAAGCGCTACGCGGTGTCGGACACCTAATTTAATGGAAAACGTCTAGAATGTTCTGTTGTTCCGTCGAAGCGTGCGTCAGCGGTGATAGGCAAGCGCGGTGAAGTGGGAAGCAAGTATTCCGCATAGCTCGGCGTTGTGCTCATTCATCGCTGCGGTGTGCGTCGACATGGATTTGTTTGACGACAATATTAATTTTATGAGGTAATTCAAATAAAATACAAAATGTTTTTTACTAAAAGGCATTTAAATGCAAAATACAAAATAGGTATTTTGTATTTGCATTTTAAATAGAAGTATTTCAAATAAATCGCATCTCTGCATTTGATTTTCCGTTTAACTTACGTTACGTAAGTACTTACGTTACGTTTAATTAAATTACCTAATTCACTAAATTTTCAAAAATCTAGGTATTTAAATACGACGATAGCACGACGATTCAACAGGCTACGGCATTTTTTAAGTCAAAATCAACAGACCATTTTCAGACTACGCGTCACAACGTCACGTTATGACACCGCGTCGCACCGTTTTCCGCAGCGTTGTGCGTTTCGATCAAGAGACCAATGCTTTAGTTGGACCGATCGGACTATGTGAAATTTTGTTTCTCGTTTGTACGATTAATCAAACCTCTGGACATCACAAAAGTATGTTGTTCGACCAATGGAAGTAAGTAGAATTTTTCTTCTTGTTGGTCCGATTATGTGTCGAGCCACGAGGACTGTACGATCTTTTAAGTTATTTTGTTTTTGGTTTATTTTGTAATCATCACTTTTCTGAATTGCCTTCCACTATGGAAGCAAATTTAAAGACATATTCATGTGAAAATTATTATAAAGTCTCCACATTAAATTTATAATGTACCAGTGCAAATATTTGTATCCGTACTAATATTATAAATGCGAAAGTTTATATGAAAGGCTCACACAGCGTAATAAACATACAAACCCACTTTCGCATTTATAATATTAGTTAGTATTTGTAAAATTATTATTAATAGACGGTCTTATTCAAATTCTATTATTATCTTGCACAATATATATTGCAGATAATTTATAATCCATACCCTTTTGATATCACACACACTTCGAGTATAAGATAAAGTACATAACCAAATGCCTTAAGGACCTTGTCGTACTGGACGAACGAAGCTATTTATTTTAGAATTATTGATTCGTTTTGTTTATTGATTTTTATTTAATTATTTGATTCTTAAACCTTAGAGATTACTTACCTAAAGGGCATATAAACAAACAAATAAAGAAAGTAAGTATACCTTTTTAAATTTTTCGTTAAAGATTGTCTGTCTATTACGCAATAACATAAAAAAGCTAATTGACTATAGTAATTATGTATTTCATAATATGATTTATATTTAATCTCATTCGTACACTAGTAAAAATTATGTCTACATAATACTAGAATATTATGTACTAGCTGGTGCCCGCGACTTCGTCCGCGTTGAACGATGAAAGGTACCCTATGTCTTTTCTGGTGTCCCAGACAACGTGTATGCAAAATTTCATGGTGATAGGTTCAGTAGATCCATATCCAGTGATCCATATATCCATACATCCATACAAACTTTCACATTTATAATATAAATTATAGTGTATTAATACAGATTTGCGATAATCTTCTTTATAGTTTTCTTTTAAGTTTTTAAGAAAAATTTCTTTTAGAATACTTACTTTTATAATATTAAGTTTTCCTCCATACAAACGTAGAATTTTAATTACTCCGCTGTTTTATGTTTAATTTACAAAAGTAAGCATGATACCGATTTATCTAGTCGTTAACTATGTTCGAATGCATACAAACTTAAAAAAAAAGTATTAATTTAAAAGATGATCCTTGAAAAATCCATATTTTAACACAAGTTTTAATGCAACTTTGAGGCTGAATAGGTCACTCTAGTGTACAAAAACTACAAAATACTTTGCTTATAAACATTGATTAGTTATTTAAGAGTTCAAATAACTTTTTACGAAATAGATATATGCAGTAGTTTTGTCAAAAAGAGAATTGGCCCAAGGGTCTGTTTATGATTTTATTTTTGGTATGAATCATTGTGCATCTCACTCGACTGCTCTTCCCGCGCTTTGTGCTGTGTGAGACAGGACGCATTTTAGCCATGAGACCGATGAGTTCGGGCCGCCGACTTGTTTCACCTTAAAGTATGGAGTATGGATTGATTTTGTACACTTATTATTACCTTCCTGCGTTTTCTGCCGAAAGAGTGTGTTGATTTATGCTATAACTCACCCTAAAGTCTTGGTACTGATGAGAGGAGTCTTCAGGTTGAGGAAACCATTCAGTCTGTTCAAATTCTTCTCTGTACCACTCTCCCCAGGCTGGGCCGCTCTGGAATAGAAGTTATTTTTATAAATTGTCTAAATTTTGTCTAAAGTTTTTTTTGTTCTCTTATAAAACTTGAAACTACTTACATAAGAAATTAGGCCTAAAAATAAAAATGTAACTAAATAATGAGAGACGTATTTTCAGAGAAACTTTTGCCGATAAAACAACGATGATGCATCATTAACAGCGCCATCTTACGGAATTTATTTGAAACGCTACGGCGCGTCAAGTACCTTTGTTCTCATTTTATAGTAAACGTACTAATGACAGTGTTTACGTAGAGATGGCGCTAAATGTAATATTTACATCACTATGTAAAGTCAGGTTACGAAAACCTTCAGTTTTCCAATTCATTCCTTTATCAAATCGTAGTCACTTAGCACTTTTTGTAACTATCAATTTCACATGTGAAAATTTTTTGACCTTAAATTTCATTAGGACTAACACGTAAAATATTTTTAAGAACAGGATTATTATATGCTATTTTCTGAAACAATGTTTTTACTACATTAGTTAGAAATACACAAGGCGGCTTCTGCTAAACATCACATATTGTTGGAATCACATCCAAATGTCATTTCGACAGTTTATTTATAAGGAAACAGGACAGTTTTTAATTTATCGCTTTATTGATATAAAAAAAAATGTTCAAACATTTTTGTTAGATATGATTTCGACCAGAGAGGAAATTCTAGTATATATTATTGTGAATTTACATATTTTTTTAACGATTGTGGCGAAACAACTTTCAATATACTTCTGAAAATACAAGTGTGGCAAAACAACTTTGTGGCGAATCAACAATGACCCATTGAAATCAGTACTGACCCACTTTTTGTGACAGATAATATTTTTCAAGTAGGTACTTATACTCGTACAATAGTAAACCGACGAAATGACAGACGCATTCTAAGAAAGACGAGGTCAAAATAATTTTTCACTCTCATTGAAGTTCGGGCTTGAAAACTGTGATTTACACAAATTTCTCTCACAAATTTTATCCTAGGCAAAACAGCACGTCAGCAACAGATGTCGCAAACGCTTAGCACCCAGTAATATTACCTAGTTTACGTCTCCTGGTCCAAGTTATACGAGAAAATGTGTTTAATACGATTATCCCCACTTCTATAAATTGTTACTTGTAAACAACGCCTTGGGGTTCAAATGCACCGTCTACCTTGATAGGATAAAAGCCAAAGGGACAAAGTGGGGATATTTCAATAAGCTGGCATCGCTTACAGAAATAGATATTTTATTTTCTGCTAGTCTAGATGATGTTTCAGTTTAGATTTGCGGAATTCAGGCTCGAGATCTACCAAACTGGAAATGTGCAAAGCGGAGAAAAGATAAGATGCTTAAGAGTGGGTTTAAAGCAAACAATTTCACCCGCGTGGCCCCTTGGACATGACAGTGACACAAAAGTATTAAATATTAATTATTCGTAAACTACAATGTCAAATGAAAAATTGTTACATACAGCCTTAGATAATATGTGAAGTGAAATTACTGATACACTTTTAGCTTTGTAATGTGTATCACCCCAAACTGGGAAAGCCTGTATCGTGGAATAGTATTAACACATAAGATGTTCTAACATATCATGTTCTATGTTTTAACATGAACTGTTTCTCTCGCTCTCGCTCTCTCTCGCTCTCGCTTTCGCTCTCTCTCTTGCTCTCGCTCTCTCTCGCTCTCGCTCTCTCGCTCTCGCTCTTCTCGCTCTCGCTCTCTTTCGCTCTCGCTCTCTTTCGCTCTCGCTCTCTCTCGCTCTCGCTCTCTCTCGCTCTCGCTCTCTCTCGCTCTCGCTCGCTCTCGCTCTCTCACGCTCTCGCTCTCTCTCGCTCTCGCTCTCTCTCGCTCTCGCTCTCGCTCTCTCTCCCTCTCGCTCTCGCTCTCGCTCTCGCTCTCGCTCTCTCTCGCTCTCGCTCTCTCTCGCTCTCGCTCTCTCTCGCTCTCGCTCTCTCTCGCTTTCGCTCTCTCTCGCTCTCGCTCTCTCTCGCTCTCGCTCTCGCTCTCTCTCGCTCTCGCTCTCTCTCGCTCTCGCTCTCTCTCGCTCTCGCTCTCTCTCTCTCTCTCGCTCTCTCTCGCTCTCGCTCTCTCTCGCTCTCGCTCTCTCTCGCTCTCGCTCTCTCTCGCTCTCGCTCTCTCTCTCGCTTTCGCTCTCTCTCGATCTCGCTCTCTCTCGCTCTCGCTCTCGCTCTCTCTCTTGCTCTCGCTCTCTCTCGCTCTCGCTCTCTCTCTCTTTCGCTCTCACTCTCTCTCGCTCTCAGAACATGAACTATTCTGTCTTGTCTCTGCTTTAGTGGAGCCGGGGTCTACAAAATGCTCTACCACTGCAAAATATCTTTTCGTTTGGACCAAACACAAACTCTGAGAGGCGAGAAAATGTTCGCACCCGCTCAAGCATCCAGTTAATATAAATGTCGAAGCATTTCTCTAAAGGATTTACTTGTCAGTTATTTATTGAAGTCTTGACTGGCTGTTGCCACTTGACTTTATTGTTGAAAAATTTAAATTTTAAATACAAAACTTTTGACATTTGCCTTAATTGATTTTTTACTAATCTAGTTTTAATACTCGACATTAATTTAATAAGTTCGCTCGACTATTGTCCCGTCTTAAATGTTAATTTCAGAATCTCTTTAAATCAAACTGTTCTAACCACCATGTACAGTCTGGGTAAGAAAAAAATCAACAGCTTAAAGTCAACATTTGCTTGCACCAAGGAAATTATCAGTCATGCCAAAATTTCTAGCAGCGCTTTTCCATTTGGTGTTGCTTATTCTAATAATGTGATGGTAACCATCTACCATCAAATGTACCGTCAGTCTGCTTGCCGATATTTACTTAAAAAAACTCAAAATGTACTCTAGACTTAAAATATTTAAGATGATTATTAAGTGTATCCAACGGCACTTTTAACAAACATGTTACGAGGCATTTTGCCCAGGCAAAAGGCAATTTCCAACGGAATAAAGATTAAAAATAGGTACATATAGATTAGTTAATGCAAAGAAATTAATTAGGAGGTAGACTCTGTCGCCTGTAAACTTCCATCATAACAAAAGTGCTTACTTAGTTGCGATCAAAGCGAATTGCAGGAAGTCATTTGAATATGCAATTCGAGCGTACATTCTCAGACGAGATAATGTAATTTTCTGGAAATTTCCCTACACGACTCCGCCTACAATGGAATTTCGCATCACATATTGCATTACCGCACCTCATCTCAGGACGTTTCGTTCTACTTGCATAGGTTCATTATATGGAACTAAACAGATGCATTTTGAGTGCGGATGCATCTACGTGTATCTATATAAGGCCCTTCACACATTACCGTTTCCGCAGAGTATCTCACATATACATTTTTGTAGGGTGAACCGCTACGTTACCGATACGCTACCGATACGCTACCGATACGCTACCGATACGCTACCGATACGTTACCGATGCGTTACCGATACGCTACCGATACGCTACCGATACGCTACCGTTATGCTACCGATACGCTACCGATACGCTACCGCTATGCTACCGCTACGCTACGCTACCGGTATCCTACGCTTTCGCCACGATTATAGTCTTGCGATACCCTCCGCCGTGTCGTTCGCTCGTGTATATCGCCAAGATGGCGGCGAAGCAAAAACCGTAATTATAGGTATTAAATTTGTGCAATAATTTGAAATTTTTCCATGTTTATACAATAATAAATAAACTTCCAGTCTACATGAGAGAAGATAATATCCAGTGTTTTCTTTTTTTTTATTCGAACTCATTTAAAACACTAAATATATATATAGACACTTATATAAAGCTGGTTCGACATATCGCTGCTTAAAAACTAAAGGGCCACAAATCAAAATTACATATTTTACAGGAGAGCTAAACGAAAAAATTAATATATATTTTGTGTATTTTTTTCTTATTAGATATATATCAAATATAGGCATATTGTACATCGTTAGAAGCGTATTTTTATGTAGAATTAAATGTTTTAAGTACATTTATAATAAACTCAATACTAGAAGAGATATAAGCATATAAGTTACTTTTGAATATATAAAAAAATGATCAAAATATACTAAATATGGAATTAAAAAACCATAAGTATTTTTGCAACATACAATATGAAGGATTGTGATTGTGATTTTGCAATAAAAACATTTTTGGATTTTTTGTTTTATGGCCCTTTAGTTTTTAAGCGATATATACACCAATTAGGTAATTTTTTCTTAACCCACCTTTACACTACTCGCGAAGATCCTCGACGAAGTATTCGGGAAAGTTGACCGAAGTATGAAATTATTAGCATTGATGAGTATTGTAAAGTACAATATATTGTAAGTAAACTTCGTAAAGTACAATTTCTTATACCTTCCTCATCCCTTATCCTTAATCCTACCATGGTCTGCAGCGCACTTGCAGCTCCTGTGGCGTTGCTTGTGTTATAGGCGATGGTAGCCATCTACCATCAAGTGGAGCGTCAGCCTGGAAGCAGCCTGGATCCACCGTCGACCCTCTTATCCATACTAATATTATAAAGTAACTCTGTGTGTCTGTCTGTCTGTTACCTTAACTACTCAACCGATCATCATGAAAAGCATATACGTTGTCATGGGTACAAGAAAGGACATAGGGTACCTTTCACCCAGAAAAAAGTACTGTTCCCGAGTGATCGTCTAAAAATATAAAGAATACTTTTAAAGAAAAAATGTATTTTCTTTAATTTATATTCAAACTCTTTTGGAGTTAGTATTGAACTCCTTTAGTATTGAAAACTATTTGGTTAAGGTATAACTGATTGAAAAAAAACGTCAAAGTGAAATTGTGAAAATAAATGTTAAATATAATTTTGTTGAAAATATCATTAAATTGTAAATATATTAGGAATCGACATTGTAAATAAAAACATTTAATGTCGTTTCTTTGTTTACAGATTAGTAGGTCTAGTTAGTAGATAGATATTTTTATACTGTATTGTAAATATTATTGTAAATGTGAATTATAAAAATACAATCTTTATTTACAGAGAAACTCATTTTTTTTTTTGAATCGACTGTCGTTCTAAACACTAGAAAAATATCATTATACACTCATATATTTTCTTTTTCAACTCGGACGAAGTCGCGGCCATCAGCAAGTAAGCTATAATAATATGCCTGATAAGCCCTAATATACATATCTACTCAAAATTCTATCATATCAATGACTATAACAGAATAAGTACCCAACTATACTAATGCCCAAACTGTCCCGACATAGTTCAGGCATAAAATATCATTGTGTACTATCTCCGGAATGTCGTTAGCAGTTATTTTTCTTAGCTCAGTACTTTTCGTTGGAAAGTTCGGTCATAATTTATAACTTCGTCCCAAACTGAGGCTGTTTTAAGACTCCAGAGGGCCGCGTTTATTAGAAAATGTAATATAATAAAATACGATGTGACAAAATATTCTATATATACATATTATAAAACATCTGTCTGTCTGTCTGTTCGCGATAAACTCAAAGACTGCTGCACCGTCTTTCATGCTGTTTTTACCAATGGATAGAGTGATTCGAGAGGAAGGTTTTAGTATATATCTAATTTTAACGCGGGCGAAGTCGCGGGCAGCAGCTATCTACTAAAAATTACTGGTGACTTTAAATGACAATTAGCTAACTTGACAGATGGTGAAAGAGGCGCCTAACCTTTTAAATCATTACAAATTATGAATCCGTCAAATCCGTTATGTCTACTTCTAAACCAACCGACGAATCCTTTTAAAATTTAAAATCCGATTCGAATTGTAAATTTAAAAGCGTTCATAACAAACAAACTCTTTAGCTTTATTTTCGTTGTTTATTTTATTAGTAAAGATCATCAAACTACTACATCATGGAACACGCGTGCCATACAAAACACTACGAATTTTATGGAACATTTAAAAGTGACATATGCGTAGAGCATGAACTGTCATTTAAAACAAAACAAACATAATAATAAGCACGTAATTTAAAGAAAATGTGACTTTACGTCAACCCATTAGAGTTTAAAATGAAATAGTAGAAGTTGATCGTTGCTACCTTTTACTCAACCGTGAAGGCAAGAGTCCCCCATGATTCTGTCAAAGGCGTTCTTTTTATGTGCCGCTTTGGCATTTGTGACGCAAATTCCATTGTAGTATTTCGATGGTAAAAATGCATTCTTAGTTCATTGCCAAGTCCAAAGCAAGGCAATTACCTGTTAAACATCTGACAGCAAACAAGAAATAATTGTTTGAACTGCAGCCAAATTCTTCTGAGAAATTAATTTTCGTTTTGACGAAATATTTACTGAAGAACGACTTCGTTCGCGTTGAAAATACAAAAATATAAACAATATACTCAATGCCTAACATTTTTTTTTTATCACGCTTTTGCCAGGCGTTAAATTTTTTTTTAATTTAAGATGATCCCTCAGGGACAATAGGTACTTTTTTTATGGATAAAAGCTAGGCTGTCCTTTCCTGTATCAATGACATAGTTTATGCTAAATTTCATGATGTTCGGTTGAGTAGTAAGGACGTGAAAAGGTAATAGACAGATAGACAGGCAGACAGACAGAAAGAGAGTTACTTATATATTTATATGTATGTATGTATGTATGTATGTATGTATGTATGTATGTATGTATGTATGTATGTATGTATGTATGTATGTATGTATGTATGTATGTATGTATGTATGTATGTATGTATGTATGTATGTATGTATGTATGTATGTATGTATGTATGTATGTATGCATGTATGTATGTATGTATGTATGTATGTATGTATGTATGTATGTAACTTGGTATTTAGACGTACAGGACACAGGATACGCTACTTTTTCTTTTTCAACGCGAACGAAGTCACGGGAATCAGCTAGTAAATACTTAGTATGGAAGTATAGAATAGTTGGATAGAAGTATATGAACAGTATGGATTTTATAAAAGTATGGATATCATATTCGCATATTATTTCAAGAAACATAAATATGTGGCGGTTACGTAAATGTATTACGTGACCATTGTGAGATCAGCCGAGAAAAAATCTTGGTATAAGTCAAAAAAAAAAAATAAAAAAATTCAAAATAATTTATTATTTTTCACAACTTTACAATTTAAGAACAAAACCCCGGTCCCCACACTAGGCATGCCTGTATCGTGGGGTCCCGTACAGTGAATTACATTTCGAAAGGAACATAAGTAAGCAACAGTGTCTGAATCGTGCTATATGTCTTTTATACCAGTGTGCGTGCGTGTGAAGTAGTGTATGTAATTTAGTGCTTGTTAGTTAGCAGTTTTTCGGTGGAGTCGTAGGAGAGTTCTGCCAACCAAGACTTAAGTTTGATCTTGGATTCCGCCACCGAGCAAGATTTCATTGGAAGCAGCTTCGTCACATTGTTGTGAATGAGGACAGGCAGATATGGGCCAAAGCGTCTTCCAAACGTTGACTTCACCACTGGTAACGGCAATTTGAAGACTCGTTTCTTGGTTCGGCTTTCGTAATCTTTCGATCGTAGTGCTTTCAAGTGAACTGGAGGAACCGAAGCCAGAACAAAAAGTTTTCGAACGCTTAAGACACCAGCATCAGAGTACAGCTTCGCGGTTGAGTAGCGTCGTGGCTTTTTTAGCATCACTTTGAGTACACAGCGTTGTGATCGCTCTACCTGCAGCATGCGAGTCTTGGCGACGCCACCCCAGCTGGATAAGCAGTATGTTAGAAGAGATTGACATAGGGCGAGGTAAGTAATTTTAAGCAATTCTGGAGAGGCAACATTACGCAGTTGTTTCATAACAATCGCGGTTCTCCTGACACGATTACAAAGTGTTGTTATATGATGCTGAAAGTCAAGTTTTTGATCCACTCGTACACCCAGGTATCTGACAACCTCAGTTTTTTGAAGAGAAGCGCAGCTGCAAACAGTACCTACAGCACCACAGGAGTGGAGCTTCAAACTAATTTGAGGGGGCGGAGCAGATGCAGCAGTCTTGTGGAAGCAGATGTATTGTGTTTTTTTTGCATTCAGTGTTAGGAGGTTCCTAGTCAGCCAGTCGTGAGCCACCGCTAAGCCCCTCTCTGCCCTCTCCACAACCTCGTCCCAGTCTGAACCATTGAAGATTAGCGCCGTGTCGTCTGCGTCTGCAGCAGTCTTGTGGAAGCAGATGTATTGTGTTTTTTTTGCATTCAGTGTTAGGAGGTTCCTAGTCAGCCAGTCGTGAGCCACCGCTAAGCCCCTCTCTGCCCTCTCCACAACCTCGTCCCAGTCTGAACCATTGAAGATTAGCGCCGTGTCGTCTGCGTAGCAAATTATGTCGGCTCCTTTTATTGGCAGGGAGTGAATATCATTCATATATAGTATGAACAAGGAAGGCCCCAGTATACTGCCCTGAGGGACCCCAAAACGAATGTCTTCATACACACTGAGATGCTCGCTGACCCTAACACACTGCCTCCGCCCCGTGAGATAACTTTTGAACCAGTCCAAAGCTGTGCCTCTTATACCGATGTTCTCCAGTTTTCTGAGTAGAATCGGGACGGAAACAGTGTCGAAGGCCTTTGCAAGATCCAGGAAGACGCCAATTGAATGTCTTGATTTGTCGAGATGTTCAGCAATTATGGAAGTCAGGAGAGAAACGGCTTCATTGGTAGATTTCTCCGATCGGAATCCGAATTGACGTTCTGCAAGCAGATGATTCGATTCTAGGTATTGAGTGAGTCGCAGATTACAAATTTTTTCCAGCACCTTACCGAAAGTATTTAGAAGAGCGATGGGACGGTAACTATGAGGCTCCTCTCTGGGGCCGTGTTTGTAAATAGGTGTGATTACAGCAGTCTTCCATATGTTAGGGAAAACACCAGATGACAGACTCATATTGTAAATGGTAGTCAATGGCTCGATTATGTGGTTTTTAATTTGTTTAATAAATGTATTATTAAGTCCATCGATACCAGGCGATTTATCATTAGGCAGATTCATTATCAATGATTCAACTTCAGCATTGTCAGTAGGGCGCATGAAAAAGGAGCTCAAAGGCGGCGCTTTTGGGCGGAGATTTGTGGTGAGATAATTTTCATCCTTTCCCATCCTTCGGAGAATCACATCAGCGAGATTTTGTCCAACATTACAGAAGTAGTTGTTGCATTTGTTAAGCGACTGGTTAGGGCTGGTGGTTCCTTTCATGGTAAGAAGTTCTATCGGGTCAGATCTCTTTTCGGTAATATGGCAGATATCTTTTATGGATCGCCATAGTTTTTTGGAATTACCTTTACTCTCCAATAACTTTTTATTGTCGTAGTCGTTCTTTACCTTCCGCAATACATTGGTGTAGAAATTCCGGTATCTGGTGTAGACGAGTCTTGCCGTTTCACTGTCCGGATTTGCCCTTGCCAACATGTGGAGACGGTCCCTGTGACGCATACATCGCATTAAGCCTGGCGTGATCCATGGTTGGATGTTATATTTTGATCGACTGGTTTTAACTACAGTAGTGTGCTTGTTTATTATTTTGGTAAGTTCATCCATAAAATTAGCAGTTGCTTCGTCTACATTTTCTCCATTCAGCGTCCTCAGCCAGTTTACGTCCTCAAGTTCACTTTTTATGGAAGCGACATCCCTCTTTCTCGAAAAACGACTAGGTCGTGTTTGCCTGTTTTCATTCGTGTCTAGGCCCAGCATGACAGGATCATGGTCTGTTAGATTCATTCTACATATTACGCCTGTAGCCGGCTTTGTTGATCTGACAAAGATGTGGTCAAGAATGGATGTCCCTCTGGTGGGTTGAGTTATTGCCGGTAGCAATCCATGCTCAGCAGTGAGGCAGAGGTATTCCGCAGTTTTGCTATCAGTGACCTCAGGACTTATGTTGATGTTTAAGTCACCAGTGAGAATGAGGTTACTTTTGCCTGATAGATTGTCTAGGTTCTTGTCTAAGGAGGAGAGGAAGCAATCTGGATTATGAAAGGATGGTGAGCGGTATACAACAAGTATTGTAACCATTTTGGCAATGTCGACCAACAAACCGTCCGCTTCGCTCAGTGGCGGCTCCCAAACCGTGGCACTCCAAGTGTCTCTGGTGTATACGACTACTCCACCGTTTTGATTAGTGTAATTGTGTGTTCTGTGTGATACATAACCTGGGATCATAGGTATAATGGAGAATTCGTTCAACCAACACTCTGTCAAACAGATTACATCGAATTGCACATGAAAACGTTTTAAAGCAACTAGTAAATTATTGAAATTTTTGAAGATACTTCGTATGTTTAATGTTAATATTTTAAACTTATAGCTACTTGTTAGTACTGTGTCACATTTTTCGGCTTCTTCTATCACGTGGCAGTCGATTTTATAAGAGTCTATACAATCTACTATGTTTGCAATGATTGTGGATGGTTACAATGTTTTATAAAAAATATAATATGTTTGTCATACAGTTGCCACTTTGTTTGAGATTCTTCTAATTGACACATAAGTTCGTGAGATGATGGAGGATTTTGGGATGGGTATGAAAAATTACAATAAGCAAAAAAGTTAAAGAAGTTAAAGAAAGATCGAGTCATTACATCTGGCACAACAGTCCGGCAAGCACCATACAGGGCAAAAAAATGACTAATAACTTTGCATGTGCTATCAGTAGGTACAAGCTTACAGTGTGGGATACTACTTGGGTGCGGAGGAGTCAGTGTCTGTAAATAGAGGCGGGCCGACGTGTTTTTCGATGTCATCATGGCAGCGTATGGCAATTGCAGGATAGTGCTTTTCATTGGTGCTTGCAGCTTTCCGGATATAGATGACGCCGTTTCGTATCCAACAGTATTTGATGCCATGCGTTTTCGCTCGAGCTTTTGCGTCACGAAATAACAGCCGGTTCGCCTTCGAAAGCCGCTCATTGATATAGATAATTCGGTTGCTTCCAGTAACAATGTTTTCACAAGTTAGGTTCCTCCTCACCTTCGCCGAAGAGATTATTTCGTCTCGCTTCACTTTTCGGAGTAGCTTGACAATAAGTGGTCTGGGCATGGACTCACCTGAGTCAGTAGGCTGCTTGCGCTTCAGCCCAACCCTGTGCACGTCATCTATATCTGAGGCCTGGAGGTCCACGCCTATTTTCTTAGCGGTGGTCATGACCAAGTGTGTTAGGTTTTCATTAGGTTGTTCGGGTAGTCCAATAATTTCTACTTCGTTTCGGACATTATATTGTTCCTGAGAATTTGCAAAGTCGAGTAGTTCAGCTTTTAAGGATTTTATTAATATGTCCTTGGCTTCAAGTTTTCTATTTAGATCCTCAATTGATTGCGACAAAGTGGCGGAAACCAAAGCTAGTTGGGACCCAACCTGTGATACATCTTGTCTCAGCAGGCGGATTTCTTTAAGAAGTGTTGAGAGAGGAGGCTCCTCATCTCCAGAAGTAGGCTGTTCGCGATGTTTGGCGCGGCTTCCTCGAATTGTGTTTACATTATTGGTAGAAAACGGGCTGTTTAGCATTCGGATGGGCGTACTTGTATCGCATACCTTAGGCCTTGAACAGAAGCATGCAGGACATAACCACTTTTTCTTGAATTCATCGGTAAATGTCTCGAAGTTGGCATTAGTGATATTAAGGCAGTCTAGGTCAAACAGATGATTACATTTAGTACACTCCATGTAATATGGAGTTGAAATGTTCTCACCACATCCGTTGCAAATTGATGGCATCTTAACTTACGCTCGCTTAATCAGTGGGTAGACCTCGGGGCAAGTCAATGTTAGCGTGGGGTAATTCGTAAAAACTCGTCGAGTGATACAAACACGCAACCAAAACAATAGGTATCGACTCACCGCTGTGAAGTCGGCCGTCTGCGCAAGCAAGCGGGCAGCAACTTTTCAGTAGGTAAATATTATTTCACGAATATTAATATCGTTATATCTTCCTGTTTGTTGAATTTTCCGAGATACGGTTTTCACTATTCTGTAGAACTTTCTCTCAAGAATAAGATGATATAGCTTAGCACCTGGTAAGATGACTTTTACTGTTGTTAAGTAATATTTATTATGGAGCAGAAATAAATGGTCCCTTACGTCTCGCGTCAAGCGGGTAAAATCAATAAATCGCGTCAAGCGGGTAAGTATTGAAAGATATTAAGAAAGAGATGATATATCGCCTATTCGTGTATCAGAACTAGACACAAACACAAACATGAATTCGGTACGTGAGGCCTAACGAACCCTAACTAACCATTAGAGAGAGATAAATCACCATACAAAATTATAACATTTCGCTGCTTAAAAACTAAAGGGCCATAAAACAAAAAAATCCAAAAATGTTTTTATTACAAAAATACAATCACAATCCTTCATATTGTATATTGCAAAAAGATTTGTGGTTTTTTTTTATTCAATATATTTTAGTATATTTAGATATATTTTTTTATATTCAAAAGTAACATGTGCTTATATTATCTCCTCTAGTATTCAGTTTATTATAAAAGCACTTAAGACATTTAATGCTACTTAAAAATACGCTTCTAACGATGTAGGTATAATATGCATATATTTGTTACATATATATCTAATAAGGAAAAAATAGACAAAAATCTTTTTTTTCTATTAGCTCTCCTGTAAAAAGTGTAATTTTGATTTGTGGCCCTTTAGTTTTTAAGCAGCGACGTATTTACAGATTCTTCTAGTCACACAATCACAATATTATTCTACGCCGTAGCATTAGATACGTAGCGTACATAGTAGCATTCGTAGCGTTGTAGCGCTCGTAGCGTTCGTAGCGTTCGTAGCGTTCGTAGCGTTCGTAGCGTTCGTAGCGTTCGTAGCGTTCGTAGCGTTCGTAGCGTTCGTAGCGTTCGTAGCGTTCGTAGCGTTCGTAGCGTTCGTAGCGCTCGTAGCGTTCGTAGCGTTCGTAGCGTTCGTAGCGTTCGTAGCGCTAAGAACCGTATGCGCAAATTTTGTATATAAGAATTTATGTATCGTGGCTAAAAACGTCCATTGGTTGAGTGGTCAAAATGCTTGCTTTAGCTAGATGCGTTCTGTCTCAATGGTTGCGGGTTCGATTTCCGGCTGGGCTTACTTTAAAAGTTAACTATTTCAATGATATTCCGGTGAGTGAGTAAGGGATGCCAGAGCCCATTGGCCTATCCCTTTCCAAACCCTTATCGCTCCTCTAATCGAGCGAGTTTTTAGAAAAAAAATTGCAAACGTGCGAAGCTGGGAGCGGATCGCTAGTATCCATACTAATGTTATAAATGCGAAAGTGACTGTCTGTCTGTCTGCTACCTTTTCACGCCTTAACTACTTAGCTGATCATCATGAAATTTTGCATACACGTTGTTAGGGATACAAGAAAGGACATAGGGTATCTTTTATACAGAAAAAAGTACTGTTCTCGAGTGATCATCTAAAAATATAAAGAATTGGGCGCCACTGTCGCGTGGCGGCGCCACCGTCGTCACAGCTATAACGATGTCAGGCGTTATCAATCAATACTAATAATAAATCTGTAAGGGTCGGTCATGGAGTAAGTTACTTTGTTTTCAGAGATATCGTGTTTATAGGCTCTATACATGATATTGAAACTAAATTGACCATTTAAAAAAAATTCTGTATGTATGTATGTATTTAAGTATGTGTTCCTCCATAACTCTTAAACGAATCAACTGAATTTCATGAAACTTGATAGGTAATCATTTAGACGTACAGGACACAGGATAGGCTACTTTTTCTTTTTCAACGCGGACGAAGTCGCGGGCGCCAGCTAGTTACTCATATTTTCTTTTTCAACGGCCAACGAAGTCGCGGGCACCAGCTAGTACTTGATAAATTTAAAACTTATGTATACGGCTTTGTGTGACGAAAAGTGTTCACGCAAAGTTATTTTCAAAGTTTCGACACGCACATTATATAAATGTGTCGCTCAAACGCGACGAAGTGTTGCGAAAATATTACACTGAAGTGTCTACACATTAGTGAGAAGGGGATCGATGTAATAGGTCTTTTGACATGTTTTTAAGATATTTTGATTGTTTTATATGTGTCCAACGAGGTCTACGATCTATGGGAAAATGTATAGGCCTATATAAAATTATTCTTCATATTCTGACCCTAATACATCCTAATATATACATTATTTTTATTATATTTATTTAATATAAGTACATAATTGTGCCATAAAACTGCAAAGCAGTTTGTCTACAGGGTCAAATCCTATCCCATCCTATAGGTAATATTCTAAAACATAATAAATTAGAAATGTCCTAATCCTAAACATAACTACACCCTTATCCTTACTATTACTATTAGCGCCTGTTTCACAAACGTCAAGTAGGTCAAACTGTCATTTAAAGTCACCGGTAACCGGGGATAATGGAGCTGATATATCTTTGTTTGTACGGTAAACGTCCCAAACATTATATAGAAAATAATAATAAAAAATCGGCTATCGAATGATGCAGTAAACCGAGTGCATAATTCAATATAACAGAAAATTATTTCTAAAAGTAACTAATGTAAAGTGTTGACTTTACATGTAGTTTGTGAAAGAGGCCCTAAAACTTGTAATAATGTGATGTCATTGTCATAATTAATTTTTATATTTACTTATACTGGCGACTTTTCTCACGTTTTCTTTTAAAAAAATTATTATTAAATAAAACATTTTTTCTAATTAATGTAGTTTAATGTAGTCCTAATTAATGTACACCCTTCGTTTACTTTTTAAAGTACTTAAAACTTATTTAGAGATCTTAAATTTCAAATAGACTGGCGCTCTACATATTGCAACTCATAAAATAATATAAAAAAATAAAAAAAAAATAAAAAAAAAAAAACAATATATAAGTTCAAATTTAAAGTAGTAGTTCGACTAATAAGTTTATTAAAGAAAAAATGCCACAATCAACATAATTTTAATAAACATAACTTAATTATTATTTGATAAGTACTAAGTTAAGTAACATAAAAATAAATATTATCTATATTTTTATATAATTATCATTAGAAGAATTATATTCGCTCTCACCTTCGCAAACTCATTTTCAGTTAGGTTTTCAAAAAACACGTCCAAAGTAACTTAGTTATAATTCTTCACATATTTTTAACTTAATTACACACATTCACTTTTTAAGTTACACTTTTAATTTAAGTTGGTCTCACAACGCGAAAGACCAAAACAACATGGATCGACCGGTTTCCCAAATAGACTGAATTTTAGCAAACGAATTCGCATAGACCTTATATATTGATTGCGATGAATTTTAAGCCTTACAGCACAATGTTTAGAGTCGAAAATCATTTGAACATTTCTTGCACAAGTCACCCCTAGTACCTTTAACCGAACGTCTTCATAAGAATTTCAACTTTAACAACATTGCCATAAAGACCAATTTAAAATGAAGTCAATTTTTGCTAAAATTGTAAAACAATACAAAATTAGCTCTATTTGTATGAAGTCGATATTTTCGTGTGCTCTCTCTGATTCTGTGCATTTGAAAATGCTCTCTAACGTTACTTAGATTAGAGTTCGATTTCTTTTTACAACCTCTTTTAGTATTTAGACGAATTGACGAAGTCAGTTCGATTCGATACAAAGTTACGTTTGCGCCATTAAAAGCTGTATATACATACAAATAAAAGTGATTTTTGAATGAATGTTTGGCATAATAGTGAAATATATAACTTTTGCTACGGAACGAGATCTAATTGTTAATTATTACAGGTACGAGTAAAATCTATAATAATATACTATCTAAAAGGATCGATAAATCGTTAAATGGGCTTTGATATAATTAATATAAATATATGGTGGCAATAGTTTAGAATTAAGAACTCGCTGCTTAAAAACTAAAGGGCCATAAAACAAAAAATCCAAAAATGATTTTATTACAAAAAATACAATCACAGTCCTTCATATTGTATGTTGTAAAAAGATTAATGATTGTTTTATTCCATATTTAGTATATTTTGATCATTTTTTATATATTCAAAAGTAACTTATATGCTTATATCTCTTCTAGTATTCAGTTTATTATAAAAGTACTTAACACATAATGCCACTTAAAAATACGTTTCTAACTATGTATAATACGCATATATTTGATATATATCTAATAAGAAAAAAAATAGACAAAAATAATTTAATTTTTTTCGATTAGCTCTCTAATAAAAAGTGTAATTTTGATTTGTGGCCCTTTAGTTTTTAAGCAGCGAACTAGTTATATCTAATGTTTTTTTTAATGTAGACACTCAGACAAGCTGTAACTGTACGGACCCACTTGATGGTGGCTAACATCAACTATAACACAAACAACGCCAAATGTGTTTACAAGTGCGACGCGCTTGGCCCAGCGGCCCAAGGCTTTTCGTACTGTGTGTCCTGCCCACTGCCACTTCAACTTACTGGTCCGCCCGGCTTATATCTATAACTTTCGTCACACACGATACACGACACGATACGCACACACACATGACACGTTTGGTCTAGTGGCTAGTACCCCTAGCTGTTAAACAAACGGTCGCGGGTTCGAATCCCGCTAGGGGCAAATTTTTATGTGTTAACATTTTACCTTTGTACCTGAGTCATGGATGTTTTGTATTTATAATGTGTGTATTTACAATAAAGTAATCTATGTAGTATATCCACTGTCTGGTATCCATAATACAGGCATTAGCTGCTTACTGTGGAACTAGATGGTGCTGTGTGGAATGTGTGAAGAAGATATATCGCTGCTTAAAAACTAAAGGGCCATAAATCATAATTACACTTTTTACAGGAGATCTAATCGAAAAAAATTAAATTACTTTTTGTTTATTTTTTTCTTATTAGATATATATCAAATATATGAATATTATACATCGTTAGAAGCGTATTTTTAAGTAGCATTAGATGTTTTAAGTACTTTTTTAATAAACTGAATACTAGAAGAGTTATAAGCATATAAGTTACTTTTGAATATATAAAAAATGATCAAAATATACTAAATATGGAATAAAACAACCATGTCTTTTTGCTACATACAATATGAAGGATTGTGATTGTATTTTTGCAATAAAAACATTTTTGAATTTTTTGTTTTATGGCCCTTAGTTTTTAAGCAGCGATATATTAAGTGTGCTGCCGACCATAGAAGTATTAAAGATTAGGGATTAAATTAGGACTGGCATTTCTCATTCACTCACCGAAACACACACATGCTCTTATTTTACAGCGGTCTTTTGTAAGATGGTGGCTACCCACATTACTGCAAAAATGCTGTACATGGGTTTAATTGAAAGACAGCAAAATGTTTCGTGCCATTTTGGTACGTGGTTGTCGTCTAGAAAAATCAAGAGGGGGGAAACAAATGAGTTGCGGGAAACAAATGATTTTTTTACTTATTAGAGGGATAAGGAATAGAATGGGCTCTGGCATTCCGGGGCCTAGTCAAGATGCAAACGCTTCGTTGCGTGCTTCCGAAACAAAAGAGGGAACGCTAAGAGAAGGCCCGGTGATTGGTTGTTGTAACGTCAAACGTTTATTTTGACGTTACAACGGCCAATCACCGGGCTTTCTCTTAGAGTAAACGACTGTAGAAAGCACTGCGTTTGCATCTTGGCTACGGGCCAACGGATTGAATACGAATCGTATAATATAAGCCCAACTAATTGCTAATGCGTCTGGTCGCCATTTTGATGACGTAATCTCGTGACACACTCGGTACCGTTAGCAACACTGACTGGAGCGTTTTTAATTGCAGATGACGTCACGTGGATGTTAATGTGACAAGAGTAAGGATTATAGACCACTATTCTAAACGTATGATGCGAATTTTAAGCATTTCAATTGCTTTCAAAGATTACTCGCCTTCAAGGAGACTAGTTTTTTTCCAAGAATTTTTAATGTTTCATGAAATCGGAAAGATTTCATTCAATGTTATTTAAACAAGTTCATATGTAAAAATTAATAAAATATGATTTAAAAAAATATTTCTCTAAATACATATATTGTATAGAGAACATACAATAATCGAAGAAGTTTTTATGGGAAAAAATCCCAGTCGTCTTTCCTCTTGTGGAATACGAATGGGGAATTTATAGTTTTGTTTTTCTTCGTCTGTACTGAAAGTTGGAAAAACAAGAGTTCCTTCATAAACAAGTAATGTTGATTTTATTAGACTATCTGACGCCGCTATCAGGGGAATTCATATTATTTTTACCTATATACTTGCACACTACGTATTTTTGGTATGGCACACTGCATTCCAAAAATACCAGTGAGATGCTGGGAAGACGATCTACCCAAAGATTGGAGAAGGGCAGCCAATCTCCTGTGTAAGGCTGTCCCTTACACATGAAGCCTGTGTAAGGGACAGCCTGCTGACTCAGAGATTGCCGATTTTGCGATATCAATTCAAAAAGTGTATGTAATGTCTGTGAATAAAGGCTATTTTTATTTATTTTATTTATTTATACTGCATTCGCAGTTATAACATTTTTTTGAGAGGGATAATTTGCGAAACAGATCCCCACCGACCATGGGGAGATTGGTGGGGTATGTGGGACTTCTGACCACTTTAAACCCACGGTGTTTCCTAGCGCCATCTATGGGCGAGGGTCAGGGATTGCTAAGACACGCAACATACGGGCCCCACAAAACGAGGCCCGTATATTGCGGGCTCGGTCTCGATTAGAGAATTATTCGCTAGTCTCGTGAACAATAGTCTCGTGAAGGAGACAATAGTCTCGTGAAGGCTGAAACTGAGAAGAAGAGGAAGTACCTCAACTTGGCCCACGTGATTGTCGATATGTGGGCCGTGGTCTACGCTGAAATCATCCCAGTTTTTATGTCCGTCAATGGTTTGATCTTGGCCAACCTCAGTACCAACCTGAGGCGGTTGGGATTCCTCTCTTTTATTATATACAAAAAGTCATGGATACCGCAAAAAATAACAATAATATGTATGTAAAAATGTGCCAATTTACAGAAATTATTAAAATTATATAGAACATATTATTGTTTTGTTAATTATCAAATATAAACTCAAATAATACAAAGAACGTCCCGAAAAATAGTCTGAAATTGTAAGTGGTAATAAAAAGTGGCTTCGCAGGACTAAATTTGCTCGAAACAAATTACTTATGTATAATTTAAAAAATATTCCCGCAGCGAAAATGAGAAAAAATTTCAAACTGTGGAGAACCGGAGCGTAAAGTCGTAATATTAAAATGTTACGTTCATTAAGGCGTGTAAAACGAAGTACATTGAAAAATATTACTTGCCGAGATATATAAAATCTTTACAAGTAAATTATTATTATCTATTACTAGACTTTTTTGAGGTGTTAAACCTGGTTATTCTACTTTATTGCTCACATGTTTTTGTCAGGCGTTGATTTTGTTTGGCGATTATTTTGGAGTAAATCTTTGAATGCAGTATTACTAACATTTAAAAATAACATAAAGTCTTCTTTCAGCAAAATATCCTATCTACGATATATTTTTTTATTTTTTATTTATCTATTAATTAATACAGTAATGTTTACATTTAAATTAACATTGGTGTAAACATAAACCCTTTAGAGTTTCACCGCACACCATGTTCAGTTTACATAATCATACCATGTAGGTACACACAAATAATTTATATCAATATATACATACATATAGATAATATTAAAATATATATACATTTATACAGATACTTATTATAATTTATTCCGATTACCCTTGTTTAAACCTTTTGTTGACGCTCACGAATACTTTCGATTTTTTAGAATTACCCACTTTAGCAGTTAATTCCAATTGATTATAACATTTTTTTTTGTTTATGAATAATTTAAATTTAATTGAGGGCACTTTCTCTTCAAGTCGCATAGTTTTGGGACACCCTGTATATATTATATGGATAGTGAAAAAGAATCACCTCATAGCACAACTGGTGCCGTCTTCATCGTCTTCTCTTTTGCGCTTCCTTCGCATGTACAGATAGACGGCCAGCGCGAATATAACAGCAGCTGCGCCACAACTCAACACCACGATCAACACTATATCACGCTTTTTCATTGTCACCTGTAACACAATACAAATAGAGTTGTCAATTGCTTGTAAGGGTGTTGTAATTAAGGGGGGTTACGTCACAATTGTTCTCGTACACAATTTGGGTTTATTCTTATCCATATTTACTAGTACTTCCTTACTTATATTATAAATTAGCTACACGCTCCCGGCTTTGCCCGGGTTCAAAATAAAAACTATTTAAGTTCTTTTAAGTTGGACCAATTAATTACAAATAGTTACGAAGTTTTATTAAAATCGGGTCAATAGCTTAGGAGTTCATTAGCCTCGGGGCTCTCACGTTCCGCCTGGTGCAGGTGCTCTCGGGACACGGCTGTTTCGGGAGCTATCTCCACCGGGTGGCTCGTCGGGAGCCAACCCCAGAGTGTCACTCGTGTGCATGCGCTGAGGACAGCGCACAGCAAACTCTTGCGGAGTGCCCCAGATGGTCGGCGCAGCGAACTGAGCTCGCTGCGACCATTGGACTGGACTTCTCTCTTCCGGCCGTAGTAAGAGCTATGGTTCGCAGCAGAGACGCTTGGCGAGAGGCTCAATCCTTCTGCGAAAATGTCATCTCGCAGAAGGAGGCGGCGGAGAGAGATCGAGAGGATGACGTCCTGTCTCATCCCCTCCGTCGCCGAAGAACTGGACGCAGGCGGCTGGCGTACGCTCGCCACCTGGATCCCTGACAGGACTAGGGTGGTAGGTGGGGACTCTACCGCCCGCTTCATCCTGAGAGGCACGGCGCACTTTGGCAGTTCGGGTGCGCCGTCCCGATGAGCCAGTGTCCGATTACGGACCCCGCGGCGGAGTTGCGGAAGAGTGTTCGCCCGACCTCGCAACTTCGCCTTATAGCGGACGTGGAGGACGCCAAGAGGTTTAGTCGGTAGGTCTTCCCCAATACCATCTCGGGGCAGGAGTCCGACATAACCCACCGGTCTGTCCCCAGGCCGGTGGGTATCCATGATGGATTCCTCTTGTAAAAAAAAAAGGAGCTCAAAAAACGTGACACGTAATTTTTATAGACGTGAAAGTAGCTCTGCCTGTCTCTCTGTCTGTCTGTTACCCTTTCTTTTCACGCTTATCTACTCAACCCATCCTGAAATTTTGCATGACACATTACATGATCATTTTGCATGATCAGGGATATAAGAAAGGACATAGGATACCTTTAACCCAGAAAAAGGTAACTAATATTCCCGTGGGATAATCTAAAACGTGAAAATGAGTGGTAAAGAAATACAGATGTCACGCGTTTATATTGCTTTCCTATTTTTTTAAATGTTTTAACACGGACTAATTTGTTAGCATCAGCTAGTATAGAAATATGTGCGAATCTATATTGTTTGTTATTTTAAAAGGCTACATGTGCAAATAGGTTTTAGTAGCCAGCTACCATCAAGTGATTCGTTAGCCAGTTTGCTGATCTTCACATAAAAAAGATAGGTCTCTGTACATTTCGCTGCTTAAAAACTAAAGGGCCATAAAACAAAAAATCCAAAAATGTTTTTATTGCAAAAATACAATCACAATCCTTCATATTATATGTAGCAAAAAGACATGGTTGTTTTATTCCATATTTATATATTCAAAAGTAACTTATATGCTTATATCTCTTCTAGTATTCCGTTTATTATAAAAGTACTTAAAACATTTAATGCTACTTAAAAATACGCTTCTAACGATGTATAATATGCATATATTTGATATACATCTAATAAGAAAAAAATAAACAAAAAGTAATTTAATTTTTTTCGATTAGCTCTCCTGTAAAAAGTGTAATTTTGATTTGTGGCCCTTTCGTTTTTAATTTTATTAACACGTAGAATATAATTATTTACATAAATATATTTATGGTTTATAGTTACTTTATAATAAAAAATACTTTTTTTATCGAAAAAAAAAAAGATAGCTCCTTTTCAAACCCTGTTTTCATAACAGACAAACCCAAATAAAAAAAAAACAGTAGAAGAAGTCGCTGCCAATAGGTACTTAAATATTTATATTCACTTCCGAGCGCACTTGGCACTGCAATTTAGTGATACGTCTGACAAAAGGTATACCACATTCAAATACCTACATCACACGTAAAACTTGAACGTACCCTCACATTTTGTTTTTTCTCAAACTAATATAGATGTAGAGTTATTTGGCTAGAAGTGTTCAAATCAGTCAATGTAAATCAATCAATTTTTATTTGCCTCTTTAAAAAAACAAAGAATAAAATAACAATGCAAAAATACAACCAATTCAGTTATTTACTTGTACTCATTTCCACTTAGTTAAGCTTTCCTCGAAAACCTCTCTATCCATTGGTGAAAACAGCATGAAAATCGGTGCCGTAGTTTTCGTGTTTATCGCCAATAGACAGATAGACAGAAACGGCGGAGGACTTTCTTTTATAACTATGCCTATGACTCTAATGCCGGCGACGTGGTGCAGCAGAGATGTGAATGGGAGCATTCGTAAGCATCTCCGCTCTAGTCCGTAGGTATCTCCGCTCTAGTCCGTACACATCTCCGCTCTAATATGTACGCATCTTCGCTCTAGTCCGTACGCATCTCGGCTCCAGTCCGTACGCAACTCCGCTCTAGTCTGTACGCCTCTCCGCTCTAGTCCGTACGCCTCTCCGCTCTAATTCATACCCATCTCCGCTCTAATTCATACCCATCTCCGCTCTAATCTGTACGCATTTTCGCTCTAGTCCGTACGCAAAGCTTTGTTTCAGTTGTCACCCTAGCGGACATGTGAACAATACATCTCCGTCGAGAATGCTTTAGACAATCTTTTCCAGAAACAAACTTTAATTCCACGTGATTTCGCGAACAATTTGGCGACTGCCCAAAATTCCTGTCTATTGTGCTGTTCTACAAGTTTATTTATGCATTTAATAGACCTTGCTGCTTCACGTTAAGGTTTATTATATGTTGTAGAAAAACCGGATTATTATTTTTTTTCGTCTCCGTTACTGTGGATTTTTAACTCGAATTTTTAATAAAAGTTAGTGGGTTTTCTGTGTCGCGGTATGCCACTAGGCGCAGAGAGGTCTCATTTTTAATTTGAATGATGAAATTAAAAATGCTATTTTAAAAAGTTTCATGTCATGAAACATTTTCTGCGCACCGAATACCTAGACTTTGGGGGCACATCGTAACAAAGCCGTTGTATAATTTTGGATGGTACCTATTAAGTTTGTTGTTTTTATTATTATTTAGTTTCTTTTAAGTTTACCACACACAATCTAACATAGGAAATATAAACATTTAATCGCCGTGCACAATACACGATTTTACACACGCAAATTCAATCAAATTACGCCTCGGCTTATTAAATTATTTAAAAAACTAGCTGGCGCCCGCGACTTCGTCCGCGTTAAAAAAGAAAAAAGTAGCCTATCCTGTGTCCCTTACGTCTAAATATTTATCTACTAAGTTTCATGAAAATCAGTTGATTAATACATACATACATACATACATACATACATACATACATACATACATACATACATACATACATACATACATACATACATACATACATACATACATACATACATACATACATACATACATACATACATACATACATACATACATACAGAAAAAAAATCTCAAAATGGTCAATTTAGTTTCAGTATCATGTATAGAGCCTATAAACACGATATCTCTGAAAACAAAGTAACTTACTCCATGACCAACCCTTACACATTTATTATTAGTAATATTGATTACTAGTATACAAATGCGTAGTGAAAGGATGTAACAACCAGTCTTCAAAAAATAAAGAGAATGATGAACTCACGTTTTAGGCCCTGAGACTTCAATAAAGAAATAGGTTAGTATTCGGAATATTCTAACTAAGCAATTTAACTTTGAATAACACTGCAAGCAGTCGGTAGTAATGGTGGTTATATTGTAACCAGTGAATTCGAGGCAAGCTAGATGTTCTAAATTGATAGTGTCGGTACAGACTTGGCAATGTACTAAAATGTTACGTTACAACGCATTTCAGCCAATATGAGTATGAGTATATTCCGTTTTATACACCAGTCTTCAACGAAATGAAGATTTTGTCACTTAGCTTTAGTTTTTAAAAAAATAAATAGAAAATGTCTTTTCGTTTTTAATTCATGCTAACTTAGCCTGTAAGTGAAGTCAATCTATTTATCTATCTATATATATGTATTTGTATATATTATCCTTAGATACTCTAAAACATAGTCAAAAACTCAAAAACTACTGTACCGATTTTCGTTAAATCAGTTAATTCGTTTAAGAGTTATGGAAGAACATACACACATACATACATACATACATACATACATACATACATACATACATACATACATACATACATACATACATACATACATACATACATACATACATACATACATACATACATACATACATACATACATACATACATACATACATACATACATACATACATACATACATACATACATACATACATACATACATACATACATACATACATACATACATACATACATACATACATACATACATACATACATACATACATACAAATTCAATCAAATTACGCCTCGGCTTATTAAATTATTTAAAAAACTAGCTGGCGCCCGCGACTTCGTCCGCGTTAAAAAAGAAAAAAGTAGCCTATCCTGTGTCCCTTACGTCTAAATATTTATCTACTAAGTTTCATGAAAATCAGTTGATTAATACATACATACATACATACATACATACATACATACATACATACATACATACATACATACATACATACATACATACATACATACATACATACATACATTGCAAGTTAATAAAAAGCTTGTAAAAAGCAGCACGTTTCCCCAATCACTCTTTTAGTTTTATGATATATCGTATATATCGTATTTTTTTTTAATATGCACACCGTCTCGAATTCCAATAACGTTTACGAGTTTTTAACGAGTCCGAGTGGGAAAGTTGGCTCGCCACCAAGCCGTGGACGTGGCAATTATTTCCTCCTTCTCACATCCGTTTCCGGAACGCAGGGCGGATGTTGTTACGTTGCCGAAACTGTAAACTCAAAGTGATATGTACCTACTAAGCACATATCATTTTAGTTGTATAAAATTTGTGGTGTATCCAACTTATTTTAATTATTTATTTATACAACACTAGCTGCTGCCCGCGACTTCGCTCGCGTAACTTTGTAAATTATATACTGAAATCTTCCTCGAGAACTACTCTATGTTTCTTACTCAATCACGCAAAAACGGCTGAACAGATTTAGATGAATTTTGGCACACAGATAGTTTATTAGCTGGATTGTCATAGAGCATACTTTTTATTCTGGAAAAAATATTATGTTCATGTGGGATTTTCGAGAAAACGACAACAATAATCCTAAATACAAACTTACCTATTTATCTCTTTATATTCTCTACTTATACTAATCTAAACTACTAAAGATTTGTATTTTTGTATGTTTGTAATAAATGAACTGAAAATTTTTTTTCATTACAATACAAAAAATTTATCAATTTTGAAAATACTTTCAAAAAGCTACCTTATAAGCGAATAACATAGACTATCTATACTAATATTTATACAGGAAAGATTTGATTGTTTGTTTGTTTGAATTGAATAAACTCAAAAACTACTAGACCTATTTTATATTTAAAAAAATATCACATATATTATCAGCGAGTAACATAGGCTATCAATAGTAATAATAAATCTGTAAGTGTAGGTATTGCATGTATGTATGTATGTTCCTCCATAACTCTAAGCGCCTCTTTCACAAACGTCAAGTAGGTCAAACTGTCATTTAAACTCACCTGTCACCGGGAATAATTTAGCTGATATACCTTTGTTTGTACGGTAAAAGTCCCAAACATTAAATAAAAAATAATAATAAAAAATCAGCTATCGAATGATGCAGTAAACCGAGTGCATAATTCAATATAACAGAAAATTATTTCTAAAAGTAACTAATCAACACTTTACATGTAGTTTGTGAAAGAGGACCTAAACTGATTTTCATGAAACTTGGTAGATAAACATTTAGGGCCTCTTTCACAAACTACATGTAAAGTGTTGATTAGTTACTTTTAGAAATCATTTTCTGTTATATTGAATTATGCACTCGGTTTACTGCATCATTCAATAGGCGATTTTTTTAAATTATTTTCCATTTAATGTTTGGGACGTTTACCGTACAATCTAAATTATTCCCGGTGACAGGTGACTTTAAGTGACAGTTTAGCCTAATTGACTTTTGTGAAATAGGCGCTTAGACGTACGAGACACAGGATAGGTTCTTTTTCAACACGGACGAAGTCGCGGGCGCCAGCTAGTATAAAATATAATCAATTTATTTTCCATTATTTTCTCTCATTAGCTAGTAATATTATAAAGAAAAAAAGATTTGTATTTTTGTATATATTTGTAATTAATAAACTCAAAACCTACAAGACCTATTTCCACTGTATTAGCGCTTAGAAAATCAGCGCAAATAAAAAGAAATGTGGAACACGCATCGAAATTCTACAATGGAATTTGCGTCACAAATGAAAAAGCGGCACATAAAAAGAACGCCTTTGACAGAATCATGGCGCACTCTTGCCTTCACGCGTCAATGGTAAAAGTTAGTAACGATCAACTTCTACTATTTCATTTTAAACTCTAATGGGTTGACGTAAAGTCACATTTTCTTTAAATTACGTGCTTATTATTATGTTTGTTTTGTTTTAAATGACAGTTCATGCTCTACGCATATGTCACTTTTAAATGTTCCACAAAATTCGTTGTGTTTTGTATGGCACGCGGGTTCCATGTTGTAGTAGTTTAATGGGAACACGCCGCTTTTAGAAATTCTATATAAGCTTAGTGAGAGTCTGAGTGAAGGTAGAAAGAACACAATAAAGAAATTCAATTGTTAGAACATTGTAGTAATTAGCTTCATTTTGTTCTTGGTACGCAGCCAAACGTTTCCGATATAGCAATAAGTGTTATATTCCGTTGAAGGTATATTTTCTTTTCAGCCGACGAAAACGAAAACGGAGGAGGTTCTCAATTCGACGCGTATATTTTTTTTATTTTTTTTTTTATGTATGATCACGCATAATTTTTGACAGGGTGGTCCGATTTTGATATTTCTTTTTTTATTTGAAAGGGTGCACCCCCAAGGGGGTCCCATTTTAATTTGGAAAAAAATTCCAACCCTAAGGGTAGGAAAACAGGGGATGATTGACTGCACTCACCGATTGCACTCACGCATAACTTTTTGTATTTGTATTTCTATATTGTATTATTTTAGGCACATTCTTATTCTTATTTTTTATTATTAACATTATTTTCTATTATTATTTTCTTTTCATTTTTTTCATGTTGTACTATATCTTATTACTGTTAGTTATAGAAAATATATAATATAATACTGTATAGATTATAATTAGATGTAAAAAAATATGTAAAAAATATGGGTCTAGTTGCCTGTAAATATTTGAATTTAAATTTGAATTTGAATTATTGTATTAAATTAGTGATTTTTTTAATCTTTATTACGAGGCTTTTCCGGGAAACAGGGAAATTTGGAGAGAGAGGGAGGAGGCGTTTACTCGTCAAGAGGTCCTTTTAATAACTACATTTAAAAAAATTGTTATGTACAATATTGTAGTGATTTTCATTTTTTTCATTTTTTTAAACTTGTCTTTGAGTTTATTTATGTATTTCATGTAGGAAATTTTGAGAACTTTTTCTTGTCTTGTTCTATACATATACATCTATAATATATATACATACATATTATAAAACAAAACCGAGTTCCTGCTAACTTTTAAACCAATTAACGAGTCCTGGATACAGTTTTTGATAAGTTGTAAAAAAAAATTAGTGCTTCAAATGAAAATCTTCAATATCTTCAAAAGTACCTGACCTAGCTTTTATAAATTAAAGCTAAACTAAATAAATTTTATTTTTATTTAAGCACATTAAAATATTCTTTAATTTAGTCTTTATTTAATTAAGCTAGGTCGGTTACTTTTGAAGATATTGAAGATTTTCTAACCGACCCTTTTTCTTTAAGGTCCAGTGTACCTAACAAAGATTTAAATCGAGAGATGCGGCATTACTAGCGAAAATGTGTTACAAAATACATCATACATTATACTAAAGACAAAAGTATAAAATACATATACCTTTGTCTAAACACACCTTTAAACACAGACAACACATTCCTTATTTCAAATGTGACTGTGACGATAGCGACGCTCTCAACAAGCGACCGTCACTCACTGTAGCTGGCGTGCAACTGTAGTTGGGTTGAGCGCCTGCGCCCAACCCATTGTTAAGAATTTTCGGTGTGTTTTTAGTATGGCGCGAGGAGATTACGCCGCATCTTTCGATTTAAATCTTTGGTACCTAATATAAAAATTTCGTGACATAGTTACGAATTTACAAATTTATACCAATTACAATTGGTCCCACTTAAAAGATAGGATAGTTTTTCTTTATTTTGAACCCGCCGAAAGCGTGTAGCTAGTATTTAATAAAGAATACCGCATAAATAATTTAATATGAAAATTAAAAAAGTTAGCGTTCGCGTCGACGATTTGTAACGAACAAAGAAACGAGTGCAGGGCACGGTGTGGCGCGTTGCGGAAGCCGCATCGATCCGTGTGCGTTCACATTGTGTAGTTTACTGGCTCCAGTAGGTACAAGCGCATTTAAGTTCGACTATAAGTTTCTTCCCAGGGGTTACGCCACCCCCACGGGACGTATATTTTCGAAATAAAAAAATCAAATAAAATTGATTGCACTATGAATTCAATAATTACAATTGAACAGTATAACAATTAAATAATAATATTAAATGGACAAATATTATATTTGGGGGTATGGGGGGGACTAAAGGCATCCTCCGACGTAATCGCGGAGACCTTATTAGCTTGTGTTGTTTATGTTGCATGTATAAGTAATTAATTACTACTTACTAATATTAATACGAATTACTACCGGTACGCAATGTTAATTCCATTGAGAAAAATCAGGCATCAATCTTAAGCAGATTTATTTATGATTTTTTTATCTATAGTTATGTCTGTTAACAAGAACATGTTTAACTAATAAGCCGTTTTTATTCTTTTTTTAAAGGAAAACAGATTTATTATGAGAAGTGGAGACCATTCCCAATCTACTTGGTGTTTTATATACGGTACTTATATTACTTGTATTATACTATCACCTTTAAATTCGAGGTCAAAAAAGGTAAAATAAAATAAAAATTCAACGTCTGACAAAAATGTACGAGCAATAGATTTAATAAAAAAAATTACACCTAAGAAAAGGGGCTTGGACGAAGTCCGGACAAAAGCTAATTTATTATACTCGTATAGTAAATTTCCTTTGATACGGTAAAGTTGCGTGGCGGTTTGCACTCGATATGCAGTCACACTACATAAGCATCTACTCTTGTGTCAATATTTACAACCCAAAATAAGTCATACTGAAGACATAATCTATCTAGATTAAATAAATCTTTAAAGGTTTGCATCTACTTTTCACAACAGAATAGCACGAAGGCTTTCGACTATAGCAAATATATGACATAAACCGCATATTTACTGCGCCGTAACTTAACTGCCATGTCAGAGAAAGCTCTAAGAGTCGTTAAATATTTCTTTAAAAATACATATACACCATAACAACGACCCGGTAGAAATTCGCTTAGCTACTCCTCAAATTTATAACTTTAATACTAAACGCGAGTCCGCTTGCCCATTTAAACGCTCCTCGATACGGACATAAGTAGATCTACTTCAACGTTATTATATAGACTGTGGGTCCGGTCCGGCCTCTTAAAATAAACTCGAGGGATGATCGTTCGATAATCACATATATCGGAACTCTTAATTACAAAAAAAAATCTATTTTAAAAGATAAAATCTTTTATCGGCTTACAGGTTTCAAATATTTATTTTAAAAAGAGCTAATGCGGAATATAATTCAAGATGCGACGAATTTGAAAGACCATAGAAGCAGTGGCAGTGTACACTGCACTGCAGTAACAACCCCCTTATAGAAGACAACCATGAAATAACTGCATGTGTGCTTTTGTGTTTTTATGAGTGACTAAGGGATGCCAGAGGAAGGAAGGATTAGGAGTAAGAAACACCAGGGTAATTCCATGGTAACTCATGTTACATTTTTACTTCCCCATTGAAACTAACAAAGCTAGCATACCATATTTATAATTATATCAACTACCCCCTTAATGGAAATTTCGTTGTTATAAAGCATAAAATGTGGGTCTCGTTTTATTTTGAATTTTCTAGGTTTAGTTTTTTTTTAGTTTCAATAAAAATTGTTGGTAACTCACGTTACCTTTGGCGACATTAGCTTTTAGGCTAGTATGTACCCAATAAAAATTCTGTTCCGTTTAAATTAAATAAGAATATTAAAAATCAAATCCGTTTTTATTAAATGTCTTACATTCATATGATCATTAGCAAAATTAATGGTTTTAGAAACACGCATTTTTTTAGAGAATTAAATAATGGTCACTCATGTTACATGGATTTACCCACCAGGAGTAGGGGTACCTATGTTGGTACCTATGGGGTATTAAAAAAAACATTATTGTGTTTTTTTTTTACTAATATTAGATGTTAGTTTGACAGTAATTTTGTCTGCGTGTATGTTATTGTTTTAACATCTGAATCATTAAGCGATTTGAATCAGATTGAATATAGAGATACGTTTGTAACTTGGGGGAAGTTTCATCAAGAAACTAAGTACCTGCTGTTATCATTCCAATGTTATCACTTCATTGTCCTTTGTCTTTATACTCTCAAGGTAACCTTGAGAGTATAAAGTGTGCCTTCTTGCGTTACTTACCTAACTATGCATATAATATGTATGTCGGCGGCCGATCGTATAATCCGGCAGTTCGTGATGTGCCTAGCTAGGCAGATCGTGATATTATAGTGTTTCATGAAGTTGCAGTGATCTTATAAAAGTGCTTAATCAATACTATTAATAAATCTGTAAGGGTTGGTGATGGAGTAAGTTACTTTGTTTTCAGTTTGGAGTGTTTATAGGGTCTATACATGATACTGAAACTAAATTGACGATTTTTAGAATTTTTTTCTGTATGTATGTTCCTCCATAACTCTTAAACGAATTAACTGATTTTCATGAAACCTGGTAGATAAACATTTAGACGTACAGGACACAAGATAGGCTACTTTTTCTTTTTCAACGCGGACGAAGTCGCGGGCGCCAGCTAGTAAATTACATATAATCATAAACATATACATATGTATATATGTAACTTGTACGTGATTGTATCAATTAAACATATGGATTGCAATGGATAGAAATATATTTACAAGAGAAAATTTTATAAGAAAACAATGACAAATTGATGACAAGCAAATATAACAATATACATATGACATACCAAATATATTAAAAAGTAAACGAAAAAGTATTATACAATAAGTATTAACAACGAAGGTTATATACCTGGCAACAAGTCCCTACACATGTAAGAATTTCAATAAATATAGCTTTTAATCAGAATGTCTTAGTTTTGAAATATATTATATTTTTTAGAATTTATTTTTATATTTAATAGCTTATGTATATCATTTTCATAAACTAATTACAATCTCACATCTCAATGGGCAGCCAAATCGTCAAACGATATACTTCGGATCATCTGACTGATATTAGCAAGAAAACTTAATGAAACAGGCGGGCGCTATATCACGATCTGCCTAGGCTAGGCACAACACAAACTGTCGGATTATACGATCGGCCGCCGACATATATACGACTATAACTGAAGCCTGACAGGCTGAAGGTCCACTTGGAGTAGGTACATAGCTACCGTCACCAATTAACGTAAGCATAGGTGCTGAAAGTGTGCTGCCGAACTTAGTGGTTTATTTTTTTAAATTTCCGTTATTTTAAGTAAAATTACAATTTTCAATTAATTTTAAATAACAAAAAATAAAATCACAGTTGTAATTTTAGTATTTTTTTATATTTATGGCCTCTTTCACAAACTACATGTAAAGTGTTGATTAGTTACTTTTAGAAATCATTTTCTGTTATATTGAATTATGCACTCGGTTTTCTGCATCATTCGATAGCCGATTTTTTTTATTATTTTCTATTTAATGTTTGGGACGTTTACCGTACAAACAACGGTATATCAGCTTTATTATCCCCGGTTACCGGTGACTTTAAATGACAGTTTGGCCTACTTGACGTTTGTGAAAGAGGCGCTTACAGTTACAAAATAATGTTAATTTCAGAATATCTGGGGGTTTGCGAGATTAAAGCCTCAACCTCCGACATAATCGGAGACTTTGATTTTTTTAATAAAGAATTACCTGATATACTGCCTATGTTTATTTATTTTTAATCAAGACAATTCCTCCTCCATCTATCCCTCCTCTCCTACCTTATGCTATTCAACTTAGTAGGATTAAAAATAGGGGATTATGAGGGGGAACTTTATGGTAAGTGGCTACCGTCGCTGTCTATCTTAGTAGGATTAAGGATAAAGGATAAAAGAGGGATAAGGAAAAGCGCAGTCCTTAATATTCATATAATCCTTATTACATAACTCTTTTAAAATTTACCTCAACTTTAATAGGAATATCAATCTGAGCAACTTATATTGCTCGCAGAACCGATAATACTTTAAAGTTTTGTATCCAATATTAAATTCTCAACCAACACAGCTTTAAAACTTTATTTTAATTAAATATTAAATCTAGTTTTAGGTACTTTTAATTTGATTTTACTAATAAATAAAATTGAATCTTAAAAACAATTTTTAATTCTTTCAAGCACGTTGCTTGAATGGTTATTAAGAGGGCTAACCTCTTATACAAAGACTGATTTCAAGGTCATGGTAACGATCTTCTTATTCGTAGCACTTAGTTCAACTTATAGAAATATACTAGCAAACCTCCTACGGCTTTTTTTAACTGCAAATTTTATGCACAAAAATGCCTGTTATTACTCTTGCATTTAGTGAAAACCTAAATTCTATGTGCCTGCGATGGTTTAAGAAAGAAAATAGAGATAAAAGAACGATCTCTGGCATCTCTTAATCGTGCACGGAAGCACAGCACTTTGGTCTTCTGTAATAGCACAGTAACTGCCATCAGTTTATGTGCCCAGAACGCAGTATACCTTGTCACTATCATATTAGCTAATGATTTTTTATCGCCAATTTTTTTTCTCGGCAGACAGGTTGACTCACTTGATGGTATATGGCTACCGTAGCCTATAACACAAGCACAACCAACGCCACAGGTGCTGTAAGTGCGCTGCCGACTACAGTAGGATTTAAGATGGGGGATTGGGAAGGAAATCGGTTCTGGCATCCCTTACTCGCTCACAAAATCATAAAAGCACACATACCTATTATTCTTATTATTATTATTATACTTCAATTTAACTCGTCTCCCCCTCGAAAAGCCAAAATGAGGGGGAGACGGTGTTACCCCCGACAGAAGCACAGTCGGTCGGGGTTCAGGGCGACAACGACAGAAACCGACGCACGATCCTGGCTGTATCGAGCAGCACCGCTCTCTGCATTTGGGCCGGGAGGGAACCGCCACGGAATCCCAGCCGCTTCAGGTTATCACTGAGAGTGGCTGGGATCAAACCATTGACGGATATAGCGACTGGGATGATTTCAGCGGACGCAACAGCCCACATGTCAACGATCTCGTGGGCCAAGTCGAGGTATTTCCTCTTCTTTTCGGTTTCAGCCTTCACGAGACCGTCATCATGCGGGATAGTCACGTCCACTAAAAACACCCTCGACTGCTCCCGGTCCATCAACACGATATCAGGTCGATTCGCTAGAATAGTCCTATCCGTGATGATGGGCCGGTCCCAATAGAGCTTGGCACGGCTGTTCTCAAAAACTGGTTCCGGTGCGTACTTGTAATAAGGCATCCTCTCCTCAACGAAGCCGTATTTCAGAGCAAGTTCCTGATGCAGGATTCTGGCTGCTTGGTTGTGCCTATGCAGATACTCAGTGTTGGCAAGAGCGGAACAACCGGAAGTAACATGTCGGAGTGTCTCTCCAGGATGGCGACAGGCTCGACATATGTCTTCTGTGCCATCCTTTATTATGTACCTTCGGTAATTCCGCGTCTTGACCACCTGATCCTGTATCGCACAGACAAAACCCTCGGTTTCTCCGAAGAGATCACCGAAGCGCAGCCAGTGCACGGAGGCTTTACGGTCGATATGAGGCTCGTGGAGAGCCTTGTAAAACCGTCCGTGCAGCTCCTTCTCCTTCCATACGGCCTCCCTGACAGAGGTGCTTGGTATCACCGGATCACGCCATCGCCTATCGGCTAAGGACAACTGGGTGAGTCCATTGTCACATTCTACAACCGCCCTACGTAATACGCCACCCGAATCAGCTAGAAAGAAATTCGTAAGGCTGTACATCTCGCGGTTGTGCATGGTCTTGGCGCATAATAAGCCACGACCACCACACTTCCGCGGGATATACATCCTCTCGACCGATGATTTCGGGTGGCGCATTCTGTGGGCAATCATAGTTGTGCGGACTCTTCTATCCAGGGCGTCTAATTCGGTCTGAGACCATCTAAGCACGCCGAACGTATAGAGGAGAACAGGCATGACCCAGCCGTTAAAAGCCCGAACCTTGTTAGCGCCAGACAAATAGCTCCTAAGAACTTTTGTAAGGCGCTCCCAAAACTCTTCGCAAACCGACTGTTTCACAACTCCCTCCACTACACCCAAAGATTCCGACATGCCCAGATATCGGTACGTTTCAGCCTCAGAGAGTGACCTCATCTGCCCCGGGCCAACTTCGACATCAGCCGAATGGATAACCCGCCCCCTCTCCACATGAAGGATCCCGCACTTGTCGAACCCAAACTCCATCCCTATGGAGCCGCTGAAATCTGTTGTTAATTTCAGCAGCTCTTCCAGTTGATGAGCGTTTGGCGCGAATAATTTGAGATCATCCATGTAGAGAAGATGTGACATCCGATGGCCTCCTCTCCGAAACTGAAAGCCCAGCCCCGAATCCTCTAAGATAGTACTGAGAGGGTTCAAAGCCAGGCAGAACCAAAGTGGGCTCAGACAATCGCCCTGGAAAATGCCCCTACTTATTCTTATCCGATTAGACGTATCGGTCATCCGCTGACCTGAAAGACTAAGCATGGTACTCCATTGCTCCATACATGCCCCAAGGATTTGTCGAGTCGCACCATCAACCTTGTACAACTCGAGAACCCTCAAAAGCCATGTATGGGGAACCGAGTCAAATGCCTTTTTGTAGTCAATCCAGGCAGCGGAGAAATTACGACGATTGCGTTTTACCAGTCTGGAAACAGCCGTGTCGATGAGTAGCAGCTCCTTGCTACCGCGACTACCGCCCCTACATCCATTCTGAGCCTCTGACATAATATTATTTTCAGCAATGTGTCGATATATCTTAGAGCTCAGAACCGATGTAAGTGTCTTGTAAATTGTGCAAAGACACGTAATAGGGCGGCATTTAGATGGATCCGCGGTAGCACTACCCTTTGGAGCTAAATGAGTGACCCCAGTAGTCAAGAATTCCGGGAGCGCTCCGATGTCAAGAGCCTCTTGGAATTGACGAGCGAGGGTAGCATGGCTTCGCCAAAACCCCTTCAACCAGTAGTTGTGCAGTCCGTCCGGTCCCGGACTTTTCCAGTTCGGGGCCTTACGGACCGCAGCAACTACGTCATCCTCAGTGATGGTGATGGGGTTCATCGGCCTAATTGTAGCACATGCACCCTCCACTGTCTCTATCCAAGAGCCCTCTGCATGAGTAACTGGTTGCGACCACAGGTTTCGCCAAAATGCGACAGTTTCAGCCTGATTTGGTCTTGGACCAGTCACTCTGTCATCGGAACACTCCAAACTTTTGTAGAATTTCTTTTGGTCACTCATGAAGAGGCGATTCTGTCGGTACCTCTTTACCCTTTCTGAGTACCGCCGTATACGCTTACCCCAAGCTGCGATCTTCTGCTTCAGGTCGTCGATGCGCTCTGTCAGTTTGCGAGGCATATCCGGGTGAGAAAAATTAACTGTCTCCCCCGAAAACGCCTCCCTTACAAAGCGCACCACTCTCGGTCTGGTATTACCCGACCTGAAGCTGGTCAGTTTGCCGATGAGGACTCTGGCCCAAGCGATACGGCTTTCGATCCGACGATGCCAGGCCGGAATCTCATTACAACGAGTCACACGACCCGGCATATGCACTTTGGCGCCGACTATCCGACAAACTGCTATAGCCGCGCCAAATAGGATCGAATCCGTATCACCAAGGTCCATACTGCTCTCTAAGTAAGAGGGCAGCATGTTATTTAAGGCCCCAACGACATCCCGTACCTTTACGCAGAGAGGTACTCGGGGCAAGCGCGGCCTCATTTCAAGAGGTGCTCGGCGGTACTCCAAAATCGCCTCTTCTAACGTGCTACTCATCCGCTCTAAATCTTGGATAACTGTTCCTTCCTCGTCATTCCGAACAACATTTACCTCCTCATTACGAGAAGGTTGGGGGGAGACCTCCCTCGTTTGCACGGAATCCAATTCAGGAACAGCCTCGCGTCGCAGTCGCTCGAGTTCGGTTACACTAAAAAGCCCAGAGCGCTGTATAAACCGAACCCTATCCGACAGGTTTTGTTCCGTCACGGTAATTCCCGGCTCCAATTGCAGAAATTCTTGGTGCATTTGGGCTCGATACCCTGTGCTGCAGGTAATTGCTGATGTCGCCCTGTAAAAAGCACGCATGGCGTTTAAATTCATTTCGGTACTCCACGCCATGCGTCTTCTTATTCCACCAGTAGCGGATGCCGAATTTTGGGTCGTAGAAGACCCTGTCGGCACCAAGCCATCTGGTGGTGATGACGAATTTGAGGGCAGGCTAGGTGGACTGCCCACACCTCTTATCACACTGGCTCGCCCTCTGCCACGTCCAGTGCCAGTGTTTGTCCTGGACGTGCCCCGGCGACCCCCGGGCAGCGACCCTATACGTGCTTCTCTTTGATTCGTCATCATATTTGTTGGGCTGAATACATCGGGGGGCGCCCATTTACCCGATGGGACCGTTTGAAACTGTCTAGTTGGAAACCCACAGACACGGTTCCAACATCTGTGAGCGAAGGAGTCCCTAACCCTAGGATGAGTAAGGATGACTAATTGCAACGGTGAGGCAGCTATGTCACATTAGTTGCCTCACCGTTGGGCGATGGGGTCGTCACATCCCTACGCCTTTATTCTTATTATTATTATTATTATTACCTATTATTATTATTATTATTCGGTGGTCTGTGCCTGAGACTGCGAAACGCAATGTGTCCTGCCACTATACCTTTTTACAAGAGGTATCCATCATGGATACCCACCGGCCTGAGATATCCACCGGCCGGGCCCTCCTGAGAAATCCACAGATCGGTGGGTTATGTCGGACTCCCGTCCCGAGATGTTATGGTAGGGGAGCCCAAGAGGGGATTTTTGGATTTACTCGAGCGCGTCAGATATTGCCAATGTATATACCACATGTGTCTCGGATAACGGATATGTATTAACCTGACGGTTTGGTTGGTGGGATTGGCGGGGGTGGGGGTAAAATTTTAAATACAACTCGAGCGCGTCAGATTTTCAGAGGGGATGTTAAGTGAACCTAAACTAAGCTCCCATTTAAAATTCGGACGATTCGGATGTAACGCAAGCTCGTGGCAGCTTTTTGAAAATGCAAAAAATATTTTTGACGATTCTCATTTTGTAATACTCGAGCGCGTCATATTTTCATACAGACGGTTCAGCCTAAATTCCTGATCGTGCTGATTCTTAATCTGACGATTATATAGAGGATTTTTTAAAATACAGTGCCTACAAAATTTTGAACGCCTGTAGACGCTCACCCCACCGCTGAAATGAAAAACTTCATATAACCTTTTTTTCTTCTTACCATCCAATCTTCAAAGTCCAATAGGTCCCCACGACGCTCGAGTGACTACACATTTAGCATCGTGGGCTCCCTAACCATTAGTGTTAGTAGCTAACTTCGTCCGCTATAGGCGAAGTTGCGAGGTCGGATAAGGTCTTCCGCAACTCATCCGTCCCTGTCACTATACCCAAAGATTTAAAACACAGATGCGCCCTGTGCTTCTGAAAACTGTCCACGTAATAGTCTGTGTCATCTCGCTCGCTCATAATGCAAATTGTAGCCATTTTCTCTATGTCATACTAACACGTGACCAAGGCTCACTCTTCCCAACGATGATACATTTTCGGCCGCCTGAAGTATGGCAAGGGCGCATCTGTGATTTAAATCTTTGACTATACCTACCTACTAAAAATTTACTAAATATTTTTTGTAAATGATATTGTTAAAAGGTGCCACTCAGTTACAGAACCGTTCAGTTATATTACGTTATAAATCTTGCGGTACGCTACAATGAACACTTTAGTTCGTGTTCCGACATTTCACAGCTGAACGGTCGAATGAAGAACGTCGATCGTCTAGAAAATATGTGCTATTAAATATTCCAAAGACATTTTTAGAACGCGGTCGGTTGTTGTCAACAACTTTTTTCTATCTGTGTGTGGAAATTCAATTTCAAATTGTGAGGGCTCAATAAATTTCAATTTTTTTATGTTATGTGACACGGCAGACAGGCTAACGGTGCACTTGATGGTAAGTGGCTACCATGGCCTATAACACAAGCAACGCCACAGGTGCTCCAAGTGAGAGTCAACCATAGAAGGGGGCTTTGTGACCATAAAACTGTATTACACCACATTATCTAGCGCTACGCTACGTTGCCGCTACGCCGCTGCTACGCCGTAGCGCTACGTCGCATTATTATTTGCTACGCTGGCACTATACAGTATTAAAAAAGCATCGCGGTGGTCACGTGACTAGCGGTTGGTGCAAGTTCGGTGCCGACCGTAGTAGGTTTTTTCAAAATCCAAACCAGGGTCAACTTTGAAAACATAATTTCCAAAATTGACCCCGTCTGGAATCGAATTCATAGTCTTCTTAGGCATGAAGAATTAATTCCTTAAAGTTGGGTTGCACCATCTAACTTTAACGGTAATCATATCCAATCCAGCCGTTAAATCTTCGCTTAAGCATAATATGCGTTGGACCATTTTTACAACGATTAAAATGACGTCATAACTTAACGATAACCTTAACCGCTCGATATTGGCCGCTCAATGTTATTGTTTCGGTTATGTCAACTGTGACAGTTTTGAGACAGGTGACTTTGAATGTTGCCATATTAAAAAAAAACTATGACAACCTAGGAAAATTACATTACATATTTTATAATGGCAACCCCTTTAACTTTGACAGTGACGAACAATATCATGGTGCAACATGCGATTGTTAATTTCGACTGTCACCATTATAGTTACCGCTTAAGTTAACTTTGACCGTAACAATAACCAAGCCTACGATGCAACCCACCCTAAGACTATCATCAAAACGAGTTATGTTATGTTAACATTTCTAATTGTTGGGAACAGTCGCAATAAATTTTAATAGTGATTACTTAGTGGAACAATGTTCGAGACAGTTATCAGTTATGTAAATAGAGTGGAAATTAAATAGTTGTAAACTTATAATCAAAACAAACAGTTTTTGAGTTTCGTGCAAACCATACAAACTTTCGCATTTATAATATTAGTACGGAAGTACTTACAGGCGACCACCACGCTCGCCTCTCATTGACTGATACGCTTGGCACGACCGTAGCTAGTTGTAAAACTTTATATATACCGCACATATATAAATACTAGCTGGCGCCCGCGACTTCGTCTGCCTTGAAAAAGAAAAAAGTAGCCCTATCCTGTGTCCTGTACGTCTAAATGTTTATTTACCAAGTTTCATCAAAATCAGTTAATACGTGTAAGTTATGGGGGAACATACATACATACATACATACGTAAATGCATACAATACCTACACTTAGAGATTTATTATTAGTATATTGATTGATGGACGATGATTGATTGATGATATATAAACACACACACATATATATATATATATATATTTTTTACAATAAATGTCCAAATTCCACACATATATAAGAGGCTAAGGGCCTCTTTCACCAACTACAAATGTTCATTAGTTACTTTTAGAAATAATTTTATGTTTCATTAAATTATGCACTCGTTTTAGTGCATCTTTTGATAGGCAATTTTTTATTATTATTTTCTATTTAATATTTGGGACTTTTACCGTACAAACAAAGGTATATGAAGGTTAAATGAAGGTTAGCCTACTTGAATGATGGTGAAAGAGGCGCTAAGTACATACGATACTTAGTACTTACAAAAGAACTTTGAAATCGTTGAATACCAAAGTGACTTTCATTTTGACGTCGAATCCCCTAATTATACTAATTGGCATGAAACTGTATATACTTTTGGATCTATCCTTGAATATTAATGAAACGAATTCACTCAATTCCATTCACATTATTATCCTACCAGTATTTCGTGAGCTCGCCCACCTGAGACGCGGATTGAATAAATTTTATATATATTTTTTATTTAAATTGACAATTCACACACTTACTTAACAATTTCATCCGATAATTTCATCCGAACGCCGAAGTCGAGGCGCGTCGAGGCGCGTCGCGGCGCAGACAAGGCGTGAAGAGTTGCGGCGGAGGTTGCGCGGTGAGTCAACTTCACTTACCAAGAAATCACTTACCAGTTTCGTTTAATTGTTGCGCTATTTCACCCCATTTTTGGTCCTGTTTGTTTCTATTGCTATAGTCGGAACGTGTCTGGTCTTAATGACACGGGTTACATTAAACAAGTTCGATGATTTTTATATTTAGATCTAGATCGTCTGACATTGTACTTTTATTTAATAAATACACGTCCACATCTAAACACAGCCGCAAACAAAATGCCGCGCCCGTTCGGTGACGCTTCGCGCCCTTTCGGCGACGCTTCGCGCCCTCGCTGCGACTCTTCGCGCCTCGCCTCGCCTCGCTTCGCCTCGCCGCCGCCTCTTCAGTATGTGGGCGCCATTGATTTCTATAGGTAAGCTAGGAGGCGGCGCGCCGCTTATGCGCCCGTTCCTCGACACGACTCTTGTGTGGGCTTCGCGCCTTAGCGTCTGCTATTTATGACGACTGAAATTGATTAGAAAGTGCTCTATGACGTTCAAAAGAGGTGTTCATTCGTTCAGATTCATTCGGTGATATGATATTTAGGTAGGGTATCAGTCAGTTGAACGAACGCGTTCGCGAAGAGAGGTCGTCTTTGTATATCTTATAGTTGGAATTGTAGTTTTGATAAAACGGTCGGACGATAAAAATATTTGGACTAAGTCAACATTAGTAAAGTGGTTTAATTAATGTACCCGAAGTAGAGGGTGCTAAAAATAAATAAAAAAAATTATGTATCAAGGGTGGCATCAGATAGGCTGACAGTCCACTTGATGGTATGTGGTTACCGTCGTCTAAGAACAAGCATTAGTTTATAATGTTTAACAATTTAAGGGCCTCTTTCACAAACTACATGTAAAGTGTTGATTAGTTACTTTTAGAAATCATTTTCTGTTATATTGAATTATACACTCGGTTTACTGCATCATTCGATAGCCGATTTTTTTTTTTATTATTTTCTATTTAATATTTGGGACGTTTACCGTACAAACAAAGATATATCAGCTCCATTATCCCCGGTTACCGGTGACTTTAAATGACAGTTGGGCCTACTTGACGTTTGTGAAAGAGGCGCTAAATAAAATAATTATATTCTAATATTGCAGGTATATGCTACAAAAAAAATGCAAGTTTTGACCTTTATTTTGTCTCTATTTTAGTGCTTAGGTTGTTTTTTAAGTTGTTGAGAAATATATCTAGAAAACTGTGAAGGCACAAGAAGGCGTCAGGAAAAAGTAATCTTACAAGACATACGAGGTCTAATATACGCAGTAAGCTTGCGTAATGGACTCTATAGCTAAGGTTACTTTTCTTAGGCGTTGAATTATTTATTTTTACTAATAAATAATCTCTCCAGAATACTATTTTTCTTAATGAAATGTATGCCTTTTCTTGTACCTCTGAAAACGTGTATGAAAACTACATGGTGACCAGTATAGGTGTAAAATAATTCTTGTCACGTAACTGGTTACGTAGCGTTGGTTTCGTAGGCGGCCGAAAGGGTAAGAGCGTAACAATCAACCAACAATGGGTTTTGCCTTATAGAAAATCACAGTGAAATAACAGCATCTTGGTTAGGGAGCCCACGATGCTAAGTGTGTAGTCACTCCAGCGTCGTGGGGACCTATTGGACTTTGAAGATTGGATGGTAAGAAGAAAAAAAAGGTTATATGAAGTTTTTCATTTCAGCGGTGGGGTGAGCGTCTACAGGCGCTCAAAATTTTGTAGACGCTGTATTTTAAAAAATCCTCCATATAATCGTCAGATTAAGAATCAACATGATCAAGAATTTAGGCTGAACCGTCTGTATGAAAATCTGACACGCTCGAGTATTACAAAAAGAGAATCTTCAAAAAAATTTTTTTAATTTTCAAAAAGCTGCCACGAGCTTGCGTTACATCCGAATCGTCTGAATTTTAAATAGGAGCTTAGTTTATATTTACTTAACATCGCCTTTGAAAATCTGACGCGCTCGAGTTGTATTTAAAATTTTACCCCCACCCCCGCCAACCCCACCAACCAAACCGTCAGATTAATACATATCCGTTATCGGAGACACGTCGGGTATACACATTGGCAATATCTGACGCGCTCAAGTAAATCCAAAAATCCTCTCTTGGGCTCCCCTACCACTGTACAGGTGAGTCAACTAGAGTTGGCGCATTCACAGTACTTACACAAATGCTTTTAGATATACAATGTTTTTATGGCAATTGCTGTGTGACGTCATTGTCATGCGCTTACACAGACACTACACAAGCGCATAAATGTGTTGCTCGTGCCTACTCTCGTTAACTTACCTACACTGAGGGTCTAGTGCGAGTTTTAGGGACTCTTTCACCATGTGTCAAGTAGGCTAACCGCCATTTAAAGTCACCGGTCACCGGGGATGATGGTGCTGTGCTGATATATCTTTTGACTTGACCTGACTGCTTTGGACTTGACGGACCTGTTTTGGAAAACTAAGAAAAATTATAGACTTGACTTGACTTGACTGACTAGTCTCGGGATCTGCTACTGTTGATTTTAATTTCAATTTTGCCTTATTCATTTTAAAAAAGGCTATCACAAATTGCTATTTTTACTAATGACACTGACAAAATCATCGGAGAATATCTGATGGAGCCAAGACATTAAAAGAGAAGAAGAAGATATATCTTTGTTTGTACGGTAAAAGTCCCAAACATTAAAAAGAAAATAATAATAAAAAACATAAAAATATTTCTAAAAGTAACTAATCAACACTTTACTTGTAGTTGGTGAAAGAGGCCCTTACTCTATTAAACGCGTCGAACGCATAAATGTCAATTTGTATGGGAATGAAGTAGCGCTACACGTTAGTCACCATGTAGCGATGTTTCATTTTATTACTAGTACAAATTGACGTTTACGCGTTCAACGCGTTTGATCGAGTAGAACTTGCACTATAGTTTGTTTTTTAATCTCAGACAAAAATGATATTACAAGTGACATGCATTACATACATTACATGGTATCATTATATGCAAACTTGACATTTGCATGTGTCATTTTTGTCTCTGAGATTAAAAAACAGACTTTAGGCGCTCTATTGTGTTTCAGCAAGTGAGTAAGGGTTACAGAGCCTATTTCCCTATCTCCTTTTAATCCTTTATGCTTAATCTTACTATGGTCATCAGCACTTGTGATGTTGCTCAATTTATTGGTGACTGTAGCCACATACCATTAAGTACACCGTCAACCTACCTGACAAATTTTACATAAAAGAAAAAATAAATATGTCCAACCAGTTTACTCCTTACAGAAAATTCTTGAAATGTTTTTGAACAAAATGGAAAGTTAAATCCCATAGTCCCTTTGGGACGCACAAAGAGGCCTTTATAATTAGCAATTTTAATTGTTCTCAAAATGGATATATATATTTACTTTGCTACTTATAGCTTTTACCATTTGAAAAGGATCTGGTTTGTTTTGAAATATTATGTAAATGCTTAATTTGTATGTTGCCATGTGGTTAGAGAGCCCACGATGCTAAATGTGTAGTCACTCGAGCGTCGTGGGGACCTATTGGACTTTGAAGATTAGATGGTAAGAAGAAAATAAGGTTATATGAAGTTTTTCATTTCAGCGGTGGGGTGAGCGTCTACAGGCGTTCAAAATTTTATAGGCGCTGTATTTTAAAAAATCCTCCATATAATCGTCAGATTAAGAATCAGCACTATCAGGAATTTAGGCTTAACCGTCTGTATGAAAATCTGACGCGTTCGAGTACATATTACAAAATGAGAATCGTCAAAAATATTTTTTGCATTTTCAAAAAGCTGCCACGAGCTTGCGTTACATCCGAATCATCTGAATTTTAAATGGAAGCTTAGTTTAGGTTCACTTAACATCCCCTCTGAAAATCTGACGAGTTGGAGTTGTATCTAAAATTTTACCACCACCCCCGCCAACCCCACCAACCAAACTGTCAGATTAATACATATCCGTTATCGGAGACACGTGGGGAATATACATTTACAATATCTGACTCGCTCGAGTAAATCCAAGAATCCCCTCTTGGGCTCCCCTACCAATGCCAGTGATGACATTATGGCGCTGAAACGTGGTCTCTAACTATGGGCCTTGTTTTATGGATACCAGACAGTTGATATAATACATAGATAAATTACTTTTTTTTGTAAGTACAATACATATTATAAATACAAAACATCCATGACTCAGGTACAAAGGTAAAAAGTGTACACATAAACTTTTGCCCCCAGTGGGATTCGAACCCGCGACCGTTTGGTTAAAAGCTCGGGGCACTAGCCACTAGACCAAACGTGTCATGTGTGTATATGACGAAAGTTATAGATATAAGCCGGGCGGACTAGTAAGTTGAAGTGGCAGTGGGCAGGACACACAGTACAGAAAGCCTTGGGCCGCTGGAGCCTGAATGTTCTCAAGTGGAGGCTATTGACCGGCAAGCGCATAGCAGGACAGACCACCTGAAAAGGGCCGCGGGTTACTGTTTTTCATGTTAAAAATAATTAAATTTCATTCTCTTTCAATTTAAATTCTTTCAATTAAGAGCCTCTTTCACCAATTACGAGTAAAGTGTTGATTAGTTAATTTTCAAGTAAAGCTAATTTGCGAGTAAATGTTACGAGTGTCTTGTGTCAATTTTATTGAAATTTCCCTTGAGTAATGCCACTCGAAGAAACTCGAAGAAGATGGTGAAATTCGTGCGCTTTCTTATCGGTGACTTTAAATGGCGGTTAGCCCACTTGACACTTTACTCAGAGATGGTGAAAGAGGCCCTTACTCAATATTCGAATATAGTCAATTTTCAAACACTCGCTGACCCGACATACAACGTTCTGTCAAAAGCTATTGGACTGATGTGTAATTAATGATGTGTTTGACGTCAACATTTGATTGAAATATTTGAAATGTCAGCTAGGAATTTGGAATGGGAAAACGAAGAGGTTTTTCACCTATTCGAAATGTTCTGGGACTTCCGGGTAATATTTTCAATTTTTCTTTTCATAACAACCTTCTTCAAACTAAAGTTTGAAACAACATTTTTATAAAACTAAATTCTCTACAATATTTTTTGTCTGAAACATTTTTGTAAAATTTTTGTATAGTTTGAGGTTTTTTTTTTATTTTTTTTTCCACCCCTTCTAAAAGTTGGATTCGAAAATGTCTATCACCCCAATCGAAAATATATATTCTAAAGACTTATTCCGAAAATTCTTCAAAGGGAACTAATCCTACAATAATAATCATTAATGTAATTAACACTGGTGTGGTCAGTACGGAGGCTTGTGTTTGTAAAATTAAAAAAAAACTTTCAAACTCTGTTTTTCCGCAATCTTATTAATGCAAACTTAATTAACGGTTCACAAAAGATTCACAGTTGAGATGGGTCGACAATTTAATACCGCAGAGTTTATTTTAGAGCCCTGTAGGTACGACTACAGACGATGAACTTTTGTTTGTCTTTAAGAACAATGCGATTTTTTTATCTCTTTGATTTTTTTTTTAATCTACATTTTACTATCTACTCTACAAAGAAAACTGACAGACGTAGTACTGCACGTCAAAAGTGATAACTTCTTAAGATGTATTCTTTTTTCATTGATCAAAAAGGTAAACAAACAATTCACTATATAGAACTAATCAAACAATACGAACAAATTCTAAATGAGAATCACTGAGTCAGCTCTCTTTGATATAATGCCTAATGTACAAATCCCATCTTTAAAACAGTCCAGTGATCATGGCAACGCTATATTTGTTTACGCTATATTGATCATACCTTCACATACTTACTTCACATACCTTCACATACTTGTATCGAGATAGACTAACAAAATTTAATATGGTTGCACTCGAGGACCGCCGTAATTATCATAACCTCTTGTGTCTTTTTAAAATAATTCATTACCGCATTGACTCACCATATCTCTTGTCGCTTATTAATTTTAATATAAAACTTGGAAAGCGAAATCGCTTTGTCAATACCTTTGCCTTACAAGTTCATACCAACAATACCTCTTTTTATAACCCACTCGTCAGGATGTGTCGACAATATAATGACCTCCTGGTTAAACATAGTGGTAAAGTTGACATATTCCATAATAGTTTAACTAAATTCAAGAAGCATATCATGGCCATCATGGCTGCGAGTGTCATTAATTAAGATAGATAAATATATGTATATGTATGTGTTTGTGTGTGTGTATGTATGTATACGTGTGTGTATATGCATATATGTGCACATATGTTTTTATGGGATAAACATACCCATATTCAATCTCAATAGGTACTTTTTGTTGCACTTATATAATAATATTACAATATTTGTTTTGTTGTGGCTTTGTTGAGGCGTGCTTTCATCTCGGATTGACTTCTTTCGAATATGGCTGAGTTTACTCTTGCATGAAAGTGCGTCTCTTTTCTTTTCTTTTCTTTTGTTTCCTTCTTTTGTCTCGTTTTGTAATATGTAAGTAACACTGTCTAGTTCACTTCGATGTAATTTGTATAAATTCAATGTATTTGTCAGTGTCCTGTTTTGTGTACCTTATTAAATAAAATAAATAAAATACTAAGAAGCTAGTACCTCCCCCTAGGTGGGCCATGACCTTGCCGTGGTGTGGGGGGCTTACCCTCGGCAGTCCGGGGGGTCGCGGGGCCCGGTGGTTCTCACCGGCCTTTCCTCGTCCCATCGGATTGTTGTTGGGGACCAAGAAGGCCCACACCCGTGTGCTCCGGGCGGGCTCCGTTCAGCGGAGCTCGTGGCGGAGTGCACTTGTAAATGACATTCTGCCTGCCAAAGTCCCTCGTCCCATCCAAATGAAGTCGCTCCTTTTACATGACATTGGCAGATAATAGCCGTTCCCGAAATGAGCCGAAATGCCATTATACGAAAGAAGATAAGATAAGATAAGCTAGTAGCTAGGTATCATCAATACTAATAATAAATGTGTAAGGGTTGGTCATGGAGTAAGTTACTTTGTTTTCAGAGATATCGTGTTTATAGGCTCTATACACGACACTGAAACTAAATTTACCATTTTTAGAATTTTTTTCTGTATGTATCTATGTATGTATGTATGTATGAATGTAGTTAGTGAAAGAGGCTCTTAGCCTCTTATATATGTGTGGAATTTGGACATTTATTGTAAAAAAATATATACGTGTGTGTATATATATCATCAATCAATCATCGTCAATCAATCAATATACTAATAATAAATCTCTAAGTGTAGGTATTGTATGTATGTACGTATGTATGTATGTTCCCCCATAACTCTTAAACAAATCAACCGATTTTCATGAAACTTGGTAGATAAACATTTAGACGTACAGGACACAGGATAGGCTACTTTTTCTTTTTCAACGCGGACGAAGTCGCGGGCGCCAGCTAGTAATATATAAATATAATATTGTACCATATTGAAATTTTGATTAAATGAGCCAGGTTTTTTAGTAACATTCCAAGTATTTTTTTAAAAAACGAAGTGTCAAATTTGACTGAAAAAAGATTTTTAACTATGACCTAATTCAACTTTATATTTTTAAACAAAACTCAATCGAGAGCAGATATAGGATTACACAAAAAAAACTTCAAAATTCAATTAAAAAAAAACTTCAAAATTGGAAAATTTGTGATCACAATACCCAAAAATATCGTTCCAAGATTTCGATTTTCTCCATTTTCCAATATGATACGAGAAGATGATCGCATTTATAATACACTCGATGGTTCCCGCGACTTCACCCGCGTAACTTTGTAAATTATATACAAACCTTCCTCGAGAACCACTCTATCCATTGGTGAAAACAGCATGAAAATCGGTGCAGTAGTTTTTGAGTTTATCGCGAACAGACAGACAGACAAACGCGGCGGAGGACTTTGTTTTATAACTAGCTGGCGCCCGTGACTTCGTCCGCGTTGAAAAAGAAAAAAGTAGCCTATCCTGTGTCCCGTACGTCTAAATGTTTATATACCAAGTTTCATGAAAATCAGTTGATTCGTTTAAGAGTTATGGAGGAACATACATACTTACATACATACTTACATACATACTTACATACATACATACATACACACATACAGAAAAAAATTCTAAAAATCGTCAATTTAGTTTCAGTATCATGTATAAAGCCTATAAAGACGATATCTCTGAAAACAAAGTAACTTACTCCATGACCAACCCTTACAGATTTATTTAGTATTGATGATGATAGTGGTATGGGATAGTATGAAGTTTTCGTGAGGTATAACTCGGGGCTACTCAAGATTGTACCAACAAAAAGATCTTTAGAAGAAAAAGAAATAAAAAAACTCATCTCTTCCTCGCTATAAGTACTTACTAAATAGTTAACTAAATTGTGTTGAAAATTATAAATTATCCCTAAAAAAGTACCCAATTTGGGGAGTGACAAATACCACAATGTTCAAGAAGGATGAAGCAATTTGCAAAGTTTACGAGTCTGTTATGTACGAGTATTTGTGGAGTGGACTTATTGTGTGGTACAAATGAGAAGAGCGGAGCGTTGATAAATATTTCCAACATTCAATACTGACACGTAATACAAGTAATGCGCACTGCCAAGGTTTGCAACTCCTTGCTGGCGTCTGTATTTCCGAGGTCATATAACCCTTTTCAAAGTTCGAGTGAATAGCATCTTCTGGGTGAGCTCGTTCTATCATAGGCCTCATCCTTTGATGGATTTGACGACACGTTTGGTCTAGTGGCTAGTAACCCTAGCTGTTAACCAAACGGTCGCGGGTTCGAATCCCGCTAGGGGCAAATGTTTTATGTGTTAACATTTTACCTTTGTACCTGAGTTATGGATGTTTTGTATTTATAATAGTACGTATTTACAAAAAAAAAGTAATCTATGTATTATATCAACTGTCTGGTATTCATAGTACAAGCATTACTTGCTTACTTTAGAAACTAAATGGAATGTGTGAAGATATTTATATTTATATTTATATCCTTTCTACACAGTTGGTTTTTGGCCAAGAGTATACCCATCTCTAATAAAAAATATAAAAAAAAACTGACACGTGAGACACGAGACACAATATCATGAACTGTGGGGTTTTCATTTCAATGTGGAAATGAGAATTTTCGAAATCTTGTAATGTAGATGTATATTTTATTATTAGTGTAGTAATTTAGCTCGTTCTAAGGTTTTCTATGGTTAACATTAAAGAATATTAGATCGCTATGTACTTGTCCCTTGGACCACAAAAATATTTAAGTGGAATCGTCGTATACGAATAAATTTGAATCTTTATAATGAGACCCTCAAACAGTACATAGAAATATTACAAAAAATATTTTCACCCAAATATCAAACCTTATTTACAGACATGATTACTTTGTGATACTTCAATAACAATCATTAAACTTTTATTATTTTATAAAAGTAATAATACCCACTCACTTTTATTGTCTCATACTAAATTAAGATCTGTGTTCTGTGGCCGTAGGTATTTCATGAAAATTCAAAATAAATTCTGTAGCTGAGAGGTGAAGAATCATAAGCCAATTTTTGATTTGTTTAATTATTTTAAATAAAAGTAAAAAAGAATAATAATAAACATAGTATTTAATATCTCTTTTTAACAAAAAAAAAACCGACTTTAAACCGTCTCATGGTCTTTTCTCATGGATGTCATTGTCAGAACTGGACCAAATTGAAATGGGACCACACGGTAAGCACCAGCTTTCAAATAAAAATAGAATCATTAAAATCTTTTCACCCAGTCGAAAGTTCTGAGGTAATAAATATAAAAAAAAACTACAGTCGAATTGAGAACCTCGTCCTTTTTTTGGAAGTCTGTTGAAAAGAGCAATAAAGTTTCAATTTTCTTGACTTCTTTAATAAACTCTTCTGTAACCTTTTATTGAGGTCTTTTACATATTCTTGACTGTGATATTTCCCAGCTTATGTGGCTAATATAATAAATAGGTCCTAACTGCTGAGTACAAGACTTAGCCTAGAGTAGCAGTACTTTCGAAACTACCTCGCATCTTAGACCCTGCCAGTACTTTCGAAATCTTAGACCAGAGCCAACTTTTCAAAGTTCATTTCAAAAGCTTACCCTGTCGGGAAGCGAACCCGAAATCCGAAGAACAGATGTTAACCTTTTTTAACGTTGGGAAGTGTGACACTGCGGGGTTATGCTGAATACGTATTAACATCGCAAAACTTGATGGGCTCTGACCTTGAGTATCTTTCGTTTGCGAATATAGAACTGCGAACAATATGGCGGACCTGCTTTCTCTCGTACAAATGTTATCATTGCGTTTTGCTCATTCCGCGATGGCTCCCTCATCCCCGCGTCGCAATACCTCACAAACAGTACCAAAACCGGTTATTGCGCAATTTGTCACGTGATATCGCCAGAGCCCATTAGGTTTTGCGCCGATAATACCGGCTAACCCAATGACTTTGTAATCCGTTGATGGGCGGGGTCACAGGGACGTTATGACACGACATAGATGCCTCGCCACGCTTGTCCAACACAGGGAGGGTTAAACCACTTATTGAACGGAGTCTGCAAATGTTTTTTCTTAATAAAAGTAAAATTACGAATTTGGAATAATATTTTATTAGTGTTTAGTGAGATTTTTTCTATTCATTTCTTACTGGAGCTAAACCAACTGTTCGCATATTTCCCTAGAGTCATTTATTCCGCATTAGGCTTGCGACGACGATGGGTCGTTTCCGTTTCCATATTACATAGATATGGACGTAATCTTATTAAGATTTCAACTCCGGTTTGCGGCTTAAATTTAGGTTGATAATTTTTTTTCAACCGACTTCCAAAAAGGAGGAGGTTCTCAATTCAACTGTTTTTTTTATGTTTATTACCTCAGAACTTTCGGGTGGAACGATTTTGATGTTTTTTTTTTATTTGAAATCTGGTGCTTCCCGTGTGGTCCCATTTCAATTTGGTCCAGTTCTGACAATAGTATCCATGAGAAAGCGGTTTGAAGTCATTTTTTTTTTGTTGAAAAGAGTTATTTTATGTTAAAAGGCTGACCGTCCACTTGATGGTAACTGTCTACCGTCGACTATACATCGAAAGGAAGGAAAGAAAGGGATACATAGTTTACTATCTGAATTAACATAAGGACACATATTATCCTAAAAAAATTCAGATTCCTGTCCTGTAGGATTTTTAAAAAACGAACTACATCGCGTAGCAAGTTGCGAGCACAGCTAATGTTCAAATAATTATTATATTTGAACAAAACCTTACCAACCTCAAATACGACAATTAATTTCAGTCATATTCACATGACAAGATTTTCCTATGTCATTTGGTGACAGTTTCAGGATCCCTTGGATGAGAGGACAGCTCATAATAAGGGTCATTTATTTAAGAGCGGGCATAAAGAGAAATAGCCAATCCTAGATTTGAATTTTATCTAAGTAAACAAAGTCTAATTTAATTAATTTTTTTAAATAGATAAATACATTATAAATGAAAGTGACGTCTGTAACAGAAAACATAATATAATGAAATTTTCTCGATAGAAAAAAATCACCAAGTGAGCTCTCATTTCCATCGATTTTAGTTTTATTTTCAAAATGACACACATACAAAGCTAAAAGTGTATCAGTAATTTCACTTCACATATTATCTAAGGCTTTATGTAACAATTTTTCATTTGACATTGTAGTTTACGAATAATTAATATTTAATACTTTTGACACTTTTATTGAGCGAGTTGCGCTATCTTCCGTCGCATGTTGTGCGTAGTTCTACGTATTTTGTGTCATTGTCATGTCCAAGGGGCCACGCGGGTGAAATTACTAATTTTGTTTGCTTTATACCCATTCTTAAAAGAGATTTTAAGCCCTTATAGAAATTCGTATATACTTATTATTATTGCTAGCTATTCAGACATTTTATTTGTTTCATGCAAGACTAGCGAACCGCATTAGGGTCAGCGCAGACCGACGAAGTGGCGGCGAAGGGACTAAAGCGCTATCAATTGAAAATCGACTTTTTTTCTTTAGCTGAAGCTTCACCGCGCGCCGCTCGCCCGCGCTTACTGACGCGAGAGTATTTTTTTATTATTATACTAGCTGCCGCCCGCGACTTCGTCCGCGTTGAAAAAGAAAAAGTAGCCTATCTTGTGTCCCGTACGTCTAAATGTTTATCTACCAAGTTTCATGAAAATCAGTTAATTCGTTTGAGAGTTATGGAGGAACATACATACATACATTCATACATACATATAGAAAAAAATTCTAAAAATCGTCAATTTTGTTTCAGTATCGTGTATAGAGCCTATAAACACGATATCTCTAAAAACAAAGTAATTTACTCCATGACCAACCCTTAAATGATAGCTCATTAAGTCTCTTCGCCGCCACTCCGTCGGTTGGCGCTGACCCTTAAAATCCGTTGCCTGGTTTAGGAGGAGTTAGTGCATTACTGTCAAATACAAAATCTGGTGAAATGAAAATCAGACGAAACATAAATCTGACGAAACAAAAATCGAAGCGACTTCAAATTATACTATTAGGATGTAACGTGTAAGATTCATATTGTGTAAGGACCTCTTTCCTAACCGCCATTTAAAGTCACCGGTCACGTGGATACCTTTATTTGTACCGATGGTAAAAGTCCCAAACATTAAGAAGAAAATAATTTAAAAAAATCGCCTATCGAAGAATGCAGTACACCGAGTGCATAATTTAATAAAACATAAAATTATTTCTAAAAGTAAATAATCAAGACTTTATTTGTAGTTGGTGAAAGAGGTCCTTAGTGAAATAAAATTTAATCATATTAAATAATAACATTTTTAATATTGGTATAAGGCAAGCATTTACAAAAATATTCTCGTTTCCTGAACACCGCTTGGAATTTTTTTAACATAATTTATATCTGCGAACATTCGTTATTGAAAAATTGTACCAATTCCTTTCAGCGAGAAATTCCGATTCGCATTGTTCAATTTTCATATTTCGAATCGAACAATACCCTTATATTACACAGTGTGCAATGAATACAAGCTTTTACTAGCTTTATCTCGCGACTTTACATGGATGATTTTGCATTGTAATGCGTAAAATTGGCTTTCGCATTCATTGTGTTGATTGCTTTTACAATTTCAACAAAACCTCTATGTCTATGTTAAGCCGACAGACAATAGATGACGGAACACTTTGTAGGTCCTATAACACTTAGGGCCTCTTTCACAAACTACAAGTGTTGATTAGTTAATTTTAAAAATATTTTTATGTTTTATTAAATTATGCAATCGGTTTACTGCATCATTCGATAGCCGAATTTTTTAAATTATTTTCTACTTAATTATCCCCGGTTACCGGTGACTTTAAATGACAATTTGGCCTACTTGACGTTTGTGAAAGAGGCGCTTAGCGACTTAGAGGCGTTCAAGTATTACATAACGCAATTATTAAAGATTTTTTGTTAAATATTGTGTAAAATTTGAAATAAAAAATCTCTAAAAACACATAAAAACTACTTATTGCTGAAAAAAATTATTACTGTGACGAGAAAGCTTTTTTTTTCCAGAAAATCTGTCGGATTCAAACATTTCTAAATATAGTCTATTATGAACTGTATTTTGATCTAAGTTTTAATTTTACTCTAAGAAGTCAAATTAGGAGCTGAAAATAATGCTTCGGTACCTCTGCTTCAGAGTGTAAAATATTTACATAAAAAATTGTCAATTTGACATTTGACAGTTGACTGTTTTTCTTATAAATGTTTTACGTAAAATATTTATGTGGGTAGTTGTCAATTTGACATTAACAGTTGACAGTTTTCATATAATTGTACGTAAAATATTTATATGGAAAATTGGACCTGACTGCCTTGGACTTGACGGACCTGTTTTGGAAAACTAAGAAAAATTATAGACTTGACTGACTAGTCTCGGGATCTGCTACTTTTGATTTTAATTTCAATTTTGGCCTTTTTTATTTTTAAAAAAAGGCTATTACAAATTGCTATTTTTACTAATGACACTGGCAAAATCATCGGAGAATATCTGATGGAGCCAATACATTAAAAGAGAAGAAGAAGATATATGGAAAATTGACAATTTGACATTGACAGTTGATAGTTCTTCATATATAAATGTTTTACTCTCTAGCTAGCTCGGTCATTGTAAACTCATGATAAAGGTACGGTATACAATAAATACTTAAGAGGTTGATACACTACTCCCAGTAGAGTACATGGTCGCGCAAATTGCTATAAGTGCTAGGGCATAATTCACATAATTTCGCACTCGAGCTCTCGCCAAATTATCCGTTTTATGGCTGCAATAAATTTTGCAACACTGTGCAATATAGTTCGATTTCGTTTCGTTTTTTCGTTACTTTAAAATATAGAATAGAATAGAATAGAATAGAATAGAATAGAAAACATTTATTTGCATACACATGACACACACGAATAAATCTAAAGATAACAAATAATATACATACATTTTTTACATATAAAAGAGAATATATACTTAAATAAAATCCCTATGAGTGTGCGTCATGGCATCAAAAAGGTATCTGGCTCAGCATAAGCTGATGCAAAGCACAGCGCTGATTTTACGCCAGTCCTATTTGAAATTTAACGCTGGCGGAATGTGCGTCGTTATAACATTATTGTTGCAGGAATTTACTACATTCTATAAGTAACAGAACACTACCCCTTATTAGGTCTTCCCCAGTTATCGCTCATACATGCCACAAAAACAAATCAAATACTTGGCTCAAGACTTCATTCACTTTTTTGTTTCTCAATCAGTAAAGCAGTGTATTTATTTTTGAAAGCAAATTTAGACTTGAGATCACGAAGGGGAGGAGGAATATTATTCCAACACTTAGAAGCCAAGTATCGGAAGCTACCACTGAAAGCTGCTGTCGAGCAAAAGGGAACATTCAATGTATTCACCGGACGCCTGCAAACAGAGGAAGGATCACGCCAATTCAATTTCTTAAACAGATACTCCGGTCTCTTAGTACCAACCACTTCGAAAATAAGTGTTGCATAATAAAGTTGTTGCCTAGCATTCATGCGCAAAATATTATATTTATTCAAGAAAGGTGTAATGTGCGATCTAGGAGGCACCTTCACGCAGAAACGTAAACAGGCATTTTGCACTCGTTGAATTAATTTTTGTGTCTTCTTAAATAAACAAGGACCATATACAACCGAACAATAATTTAACTTAGATAAAATAATCGCCTCACAAAGTTTAAAACGCAAATTTACACTTAGAACATCTCTAATTTTGTACAGTACTTTCAAGCGGTAAAAGCAGTTTTGGACTAACTCAAGCACATGCTTCTCAAAACGCAAATTTCCGTCCATCACAACTCCGAGGTTGCGTACTTCACTCACTCTGACAACAGGTTCACCATTAATTATTATATTAGGGTTAGACGCGGCTAAGCTGCTAATACTATGTTTTGAACCCAGTAACATAAATTTAGATTTGCTTGGATTAAGGACTAAACAATTTGTTTTTGACCAAGCAGTTATACTTTCTAGGTCTCCATTTATTTTTTGGATTACATCTTGGATATGTTCACTTTTACAACTCATATATAATTGCAAATCATCAGCATATAAATGGTAAAAGCAGTTCTTAATATGTTGGGTGATGTCACTAGTATACAATATAAATAAAAGCGGACCCAAAATTGAACCCTGGGGAACGCCTCTGTTGACTGTCATAGGTTGTGATCTTAAAACCACACCGTCATCTGAGACAAATTCAACTATTTGCCGACGCCCAGAAAGATAACTATTAAACCAAGAAACTGCTGAAGGAGTAAAGCCATAATACGATAATTTTGAAAGTAACAAGGAAGTATTAATTGAATCAAAAGCCCTGGAATAATCCAGGAGTACCAAAATTGTTCCCATTCTAGAATTATGTGCATTCAAAACATTGTCAACGACATCAATAAGAGCTGTGGAGGTGCTCCGGCCTTTACGAAAACCTGATTGGCATGCAGGTAAAATAGAATTTGTTTCCAAATATCTGTACACCTTATCATATATTACTTTTTCTAAAATTTTAGATAGGAAAGGCAAAAGACTGATGGGTCGTAGATCCGTAAAGTTAGCTGGGTGATTATTTTTCGGGATGGGTCTAATTAAAGCAGTTTTCCATTTTTGAGGAAAGGTCGCCGTCGATATAGAAAGATTTATAATAGCAGTAATAACGTTAAGAGTATGAGGTAAAGTCATTAGTACCATATCCATAGACAAATTGTCGTAACCCTTACAATTAGACTTTATACTTAAAATAGCTTTCGCGACAGTGGCCTCATTAACAGGACTTAGCAAGAAAGAACTTTCACCATACCTGTGATGCTCAAAGTATGTCAAATCTGAGATATTTACCATATCATTTCCCGGTATATTCATAAAGTGTTCGTTAATTTCATCTGGTTTGACAAGAAATTGAGGTACTTCGGCAGCGGATTGGAAATTAGGAATAATATTTTTCTTTAGTTGCTTCCATAGAGTTTTTGAGTCCTTAGAATGGCAATTGATATTTTGCTCAAAAAAAGCTTTCTTTTCATAGTATAAACTTACATTTACAAGACGTTTAAGATTTTTATACTGTTCTTTATCCGATTCAGTTCTGGTTTTGCGAAATTTTTTCAAGGCCCTATCGCGCAGTGACATCATATACCTAACGTTACTAGTTAACCATGGCTTAGGCGCGTCTTTGAAATAACCCCTTGTTATAGGTGCAAAATCGTCAAAAAGCATTATGATATATTCGGTAAATTTTTCCACCATATTATCAACAGAACGGATTGATGCTAACTCGCTCCAATCTATAGCATTCAGACACGAATTGAAATCATTTATATTAATGTTACGAATATTTCTTGTGAAGAGAATTCTAGGCTTGTTTTTTTCCTTTTTTATTTTTATTTCACCAACTATCAATGCATGTCCACCAAGATCTCCTATGTGCTCAACAGAAACAGCTACTACTTTGGCGTCAGTACAAAATAAATCAATAAGCGTTTCACTGTGACTTGTGAAATGAGTGGGTTCAGATACGTAGTTTATCAGTTTAGAATAAGTTATAAATTCATTTAGTCTCGTGGTCAAATTGTCTTTATTTAAAATATTTACATTGAAATCTCCAACTAGTACTAAATAATCATAGAACGAGAAGAACATTACTGACTCTGATAAGGCGTCCAAAAAATCATCTATATTAAGCCAAGGGGCACGGTAAGCAGTACCAATAGCAATTCTTTGACCTTTAACCGTAATTGAGATCCACATTTGTTCAACCGCTGAGTTGGTGGGCAGCGGATGAGTTATAGTTCTAGCGTTGACTCCCTTTTTAACATAAAAACCCACTCCCCCACCACGCGATCGGACCTCCTGAGACCGAGGAAGATGTCTCAAGCGGTAACCGGGTACTACTGGTGCGCGTGCCTCCTCTCCCTTTCTGAGCCAGGTTTCATTTATGGCTAAAATGTCCACAGTATAACGCTCGACAGCCGCTATGAAATGATCATGATTTGTACCAAGAGATCCCGCATTTAGGAAACCTATTTTTAAATTCATATTATGAAAGGGGAACATGTTTTAAAGTAATGTTTAAGATTTTTACTAATAATAATAATAAAACAGAAAAAAATAAGAAAACAATTGCTAAGGAAAGATGCAGGATCAAAGGTACATTATAATAAGCGACACTTAAGAAATCCGAAATAAGTGCAGTGTTTGTTACTTGACTACCAATTACATAATATTGAAACTGCGCAGCTATATTGCAAGAGATATAGTAGGTTGAGCGAAAAAGGACCACATCAATACTTGTACTTTGTATATACACTACTGCCATGACGCCCACACACACATTACCCATACAATTTAAACATATAAATATATTAACAAAACAGTAAAAAGCCAAAAACAACACAAGATAAAGAGAAAGATAGCAGCAGAAAAGACCAATAACTATTATACATTGCCAAAGAAGAGAATATTTAAGACATATTTTAAAAGACATATACAATTTAAACGATTCCTTCTTGAGTAAGAGTACACTTAAAAACACGTTCCAAGTCATCGGTGTCCCTCAATCGGAGTATTGGTGATGATTCACTCTGCCGTGCCAATATTCTTCCCTCTCGCGTCCAGACATACCGCCATTTCTTTGGCTCTTGCTTTGGCGAAGAGAGTTCTATTATACTTTGTGAGTCGCTCGTTAACGTAAAAAATTCTGTGGCTAAGGGTTTGCAGTCCGAGGTGAGAGGTAGTAGCCCCCCTACGCATTTTAGCTGCCTTTAAAAACTCATCGCGAAGTGAGCGTCTGGCAAGACGCAGTACTATGGGCCGCGGTTCTTCGCCACTGCTTCCCGACATTCGTTTACGGCCAACACGTTCCACACTAACAACATCGCTAGCCCCCAACTTAACGCCGAGTTTAGCGGCAACCAAAGATATAAGATGAAAAGCAGATAAACCCTCCTGCTCAGGCAAACCATTGATCTCAACATCATTCAAAAAAGCAGTCTGGTCACGCTCGTTCAACTCCTTCTGTAGTTTTGCAACTGTTCCTTGTAAAACTGACAATTCTGAGGTGTGATTCTCTGTAAATTTAAGATCAAACTCATTCAGTCTTGACTCTAGTGCATCCACCCTGTCAGTGTAGGAGGTAAGCGATTCCATAACAATACTCATATCCCTTTTAAGATCTGAAACCTCTGATCTGATACCATCTAAATCCTTACGCATATCAACTCTCACTGAGCGAAACTCTTCACGCAGAAGTCTCATTTCTCGTAACAACTCAACTCCAACCGCGTCGACCGTACCGCCCTCTGGCGTCGCTTCAGAGGCATCAATGTGCTTTGTCATCTCAAATTGTTCAGAGGAACCCCTCACGGGTGTAGACGTGTTGTCGGCTTTACGCACTTGAGCTTTACAAACAGGGCACAGCCAGTTCGGTTTAGGTTTTGCACCAGAGGGCAGATTAACACATAAATCATGGTATTTCGATGGACATTTTGAGCAGGCAATGCCCTCCAACGCAGCAAGAAACTTTCCACATGCCACACATTTGACCATGGTGAAATCAATCAGTTACACAATGCCTTAACGGGTCTCACAAGAAAATTAGAAGTACTTGTTATTGGTAGTAATTGGTATTGGTAGAAATTGGTATTGGTAGAAATTGGTAGTAATCGATTGGTAGTTTATCAAATTGGAGGTAGTTATAAAAAAACAAACCAATAATAAATAACTAACCAGAATTCACTTAAAATACCATTAATCCTCAACACTTTTCTCACATAACACTTGTTCCAGTCCAGAATAATCCCGCAATGCAGTATATACAATTTAAACAAGTTTGCACCAAATTTAGTTATTTATTTACTTTATAAATATAAGCGGTTTTAGGAACGCGACATAACCCGCCAACGTCAAACGTCAACCTAATATGAGAAATATGAGAAAATATGAGAAATTGAAGTAGTGTCTATTTTTTTCTAGAAATATCTTGCTTTAAAAAAAGTGATTTTTATTGCTCGTTTGCCTATTATACAACGAGACTCAAAAGGTAGTAATGTCAAGTCATGCGTTTAATTTTAATAACCTATTTATGTACAATATTTACATAGCTAATATAAAATAAGTACTAAAAAAATATTTCTTCAAGTTCATGTGAGCCTAATATCTTGAAGAAAAAAAAAGTAAGCTGACTATAATAAAGTGGTAGTTCCGCCGTTCTTCTCAGTTGAAAATCTCAGTTGAAAATTTGTCACATGATAGTTTATGTGCTATTATCATCATCAATACTAATAATAATGAATAACTCATCACTCTTCAACCTCCTTGTGTCTGTCACTCGTCAAACGGCGTATTGTCAACATCTTGTCTGTTCGTCTTGGGCCAAACGAGTCGTTTCCTTCGTCTGTGTCCTTGGAACATTTGTCCAAGGTTCAGTAACTGAGGCCCTAGCTAAGATGCAAACTCATCGTTGCGTTCTTCGTAAACGAAGAGAAAACGCTAAGAGAACGCTTGGTGGTTTTTGTAACGCAGATATCACACAGTTTTCCCTTAGCGTTCTCTCTTCGTTTACGAAGTACGCAACGAAGCGTTTGCATCTTGGCTAGGGGGCCTGACGAGTTATCACTAGAGTAATGACTGACGAAATTTGTGCCTCTAACTATTCGAAATCTTATTATTAAAAAAAATTGGGTTAGAGTCTCTTTCATCGTCTGTCAAGTAGGCTAACCGTCATTTAAGTTCACTGATAACCGGAGCTGACATATCTTTGTTTGTACGGTAAAAGTCCCAAACATTAAAAAGAAAAAAATAAAAAAAATCGCCTATCGAAGGATGCAGTAAACCGTGTGCATAATTTAATAAAACTTAAAATTATTTCTAAAAGTACACTTTACATGTAGTTGGTGAAAGAGGCCCTTAACTTAAAAGTTAACCCTAAAAATATTAACTTCTGTGCTATAACGCACCGAAGTTATCTGTCGGTTAAAGAATTGCCCTAACCCACTGTTAACTCTAGTGGCATCTATGTGATATTCATGAGTAAGTTAATCACCAAAAACAACTAACAAGCCTCAGGCAAGATACATTATTCTATTCACGCACTTTAAGTTGGTTTGTAAGGGTTTATTGACAAAATAATCCTTTCGGGGTTAACTGAGGCAATATAAGTACATTACATAATATAAGCATAGAGTAAATAGTACTTTAAGGGCGCGTATTAAAGAGAAATAGCCAATCCTAGATTTGAATTTTATCTAAGTAAACAAAGTCCAATTTAAAAAAAAAATTCACAATAGATAAATACATTATAAATGAAAGTGAACACAGTAACAGAAAACATAATAATATTATATGTCGGTATGATTGTGTTTTATTTGAGGTGCAACACGTGCATTTGAGAGTTGTGCGTGTAACGAAACGTCTGGCATCGGTTCGGGGGTGTGTGGGGAGTGCTGCGCGGGCGGTGGCACTGAACAGTCTGGAGCACGCTCCAATGGGAATCGCATGGCCTAGAGGGATCGTGGCACTTCATTCCTTCGGCTTTTAGTTAACTACTGTTATTTGAATCGTAGTAGTGATAGACTGTCGATTACAATAAGATTAGATGTCAGTGATACTCCCGATGTCGTCCTAATTATGTGTAAACAAATAAGTACAGACTCTCACGCCGGCCATTCGGACGACATCAGAAGTGGGATGCAGCCCACTATGATGGATGAAAAGATGGAAAACAAGATCCGCAACCGGGACGGCAACCGGAACTATAGCACGAACATTGCACTGAAAATAAACTACGCATGTCGACTCAACACAAACAATGCGTATGGCAAGACAAGATGGCTGCCGTGCCGCGCCGTCATAACAAAAAAAGTAGCGAAGTCCGGGCGAAGTGACAAAAAAAATGTATACCGTGCTAGCTAACGTTCGACGCAATTCGACAATAAGTGAAGTTGTGGAAGTGATATTCGTTTGAATAATTTCAAAAAGACAATATTACGCTTCACGGTAGCTATGTTAAAGTCAAAGATTGTTAAAGTGTTGTTATACGATACGAGTGAAACAAAAACGTGACAAGTCTCAAGAAACGCTGCCACTGTGAAGAGCGGGCCATGTGGAAGCCTCACTGCCCAGCTGCTTTTATAGGGCAGTGGCCCTGGATATGTATTGTAACATAAAGGAGGTAAAAAAACTGTGCAAAGCGCACAGTTACGCAAGTAAGGTCTTTTTGTTATTTCGACTTGGGGTTGCAATATTTCGTGTAAGACGAAGCGTTTGTCTATTAATAAGAGATAAGAGAGTTTAATCAGTGAATGAATAGTGAGTTGTAGTCAGTAACGTAACTATGGTTGTAGTGTAGTAGTACCTAGTTGAATTGTAGTAGTGAATCGTTATTGGTGATGGTAAAATGATTTTATTAGATGATGGTAATATTAAAAAAAAAAAAAAAAAAAAAAAAAAAAAAAAATCATTGAGGTAAAGTCGCGGTATAACAAGGTTAATTGATAGTTAACATTTGCTTTCTTTCACTGGGGCAGTTGTTAATAATATTCAAAGATTTTATTATAATGTAGTGTACCAACATTCAATTTCAACCAAGGCAGAGTATTGTACTGTGGCGTTCGCCGTGGGCTGGTTGACTGACGGATCAAATAGATTGACGTAGATCAACTTTTTATAATTTTGGACTGTAATTGAGTGAGGTGTCACTGTCATCTGTCTGAGCCATATTTCAATTCAATTATGTTAATGTTTATGTTGTTATTGTCAGTATGTCAGTAGTGAAAATATAACAATAGTAACGAATTTCTATGTTAAATAACATTAAAATTTACAGTTTTGAGCTAGATAAGTGGTTGAGAATTTGAGATAAACAATTTTAGTGGATTAACAGGTGTATGTAACAATTCAGAGCATTTTTGTTAGAAAAACATTAATAATCTACAACTTATTAATCGAAATAGGACTTGAATGCCGTCTGATTCCGATAACTCGAAGCTATTAAAACAAGAGCCCGTGGACAATGTATGATGTGATTGTCTTGTATGATACCTATTGACTTTATCACATTATGTTTTTGTCGCTAGGAGAGTGACTGTTGTGAAGCTGGATGCTGTAGCAATTGTGATGTCGCTGGTGAAGGTGGCAGTCACAGTGTGTTTAAGTGGTAGTCACAGAGAGCGCTATGTAATGTGGTATAGACAATAGTGAACCCGTACGTAGAAACTAAAAATAAGCGTTTGTGTTGGTTTGATAATAATTACTTTACTCGAGTTATTGTGATTCAAGACCGGTTTCTATTGTGATAGGCTTTTGTAAAATAAAACAGTAATTGTAATAATTGTAACACAAATTACAAAATATAAGACTTGTTCGTACTAGAGATAAAAGGGTTCAGGAATCTTTATGAAATAAAATGCAAGCGAAATGCATCGGACCGAGAGCCTACTCCAAAATTTAAGATTTACCTCAAATTCAAATTCAAATCATTTAGCTTTCAATATTAACTTGATTTATGGACATAGTATGATTCAGTAGAAATACAGCCGTGTAATTCTATGTTTGGTGATAATTATTGTGTTTTTGAGATTTTTGTGAACGCAATCAAAACACTTAGATTGTAAACTTATTTAAAGTAGGTATTAGAAATAGACCGTTATGACCGCTTCTAAGGATCGGGCTTTGTTCAGGGAAGTGGCAGGAAGCATGCATTAATGAGACTTTATTAGCGAGTGATTACATAGAGCAAGGTTACTAGTCAAGAGTTTAAGAATTTAGTCGGGGGTGAAGTGTCGGACAAAAGAGGGGATTGGTCATCAGAGAATCAGAGAGGGAGAAGGAAGGTGTGCAGTGGTAGCCCTCGGGGCTAGCCGTGCGGTGAGCAACTTGTGAGGAAACGGTGGCGGTGCGCGCTGGTAACTCGCGGAGTTAGCCAGGCGGCACGCGTTACGCGTTGAGTTTTGAGAGCTGTGTTGGTGTTGTGACGCTGAATGCTGTACTCCCGTCACTGGCCGCAAGCCCCTGGCCTGCCGCACTCTATATGGGTGTTGGTCCCCAGGTGGTGGTGCGGAGCTGTGGTGGGTGCAGTAAGGAGCGACATTGAGAGTTGAGAGATTTACGGGGTGATGTTGAGTTGAGAGGCTTAAGGGGCGATACGAAATTGAGAAATAGATGCTGGGTTAAGGGGCGGTGTGACATTGAGAGATAGTAGATTATGACATTACGAGATACATATTGAGTTCGTGGATTTCTGAAGCTCTGGAAAAGTGAACTTTGCTCTATGTAGGCTCTTACACGTTGGTGATGAGTAATATGGGGTGTATTGAGCGTGGAGTAACGTAATGTTTTCTTTTAGATTAACGCACGAGGGCGTGCGTATGTCAGGAAGGCCGTGTCGGTATGATTGTGTTTTATTTGAGGTGCAACACGTGCATTTGAGAGTTGTGCGTGTAACGAAACGTCTGGCATCGGTTCGGGGGTGTGTGGGGAGTGCTGCGCGGGCGGTGGCACTGAACAGTCTGGAGCACGCTCCAATGGGAATCGCATGGCCTAGAGGGATCGTGGCACTTCATTCCTTCGGCTTTTAGTTAACTACTGTTATTTGAATCGTAGTAGTGATAGACTGTCGATTACAATAAGATTAGATGTCAGTGATACTCCCGATGTCGTCCTAATTATGTGTAAACAAATAAGTACAGACTCTCACGCCGGCCATTCGGACGACATATATAATGAAATTTTCTTGATAGAAAAAAATCATCAAGTGATTTCAAATCGAAGAAAAAGAAAATATGTAGGTTCACAAACAAACGAACAAGGCCACTGAACTTGGTTATGTCTACTCAATTAGTGTTAAAAAAATATTAAAATCAACTGTTATTGCACAGACCACACAATAATATGAAAGATATTATTTCTTTATGATAATAGGTTTCAGTCACTCTTATGTCACAAAAGCAATATCCATTTAACAATATTTATCTCCATCAAATTCGAAATGAATTTCAACCTTAACGCAACACGAATAAAGTCCTTATTAAATAGTTTTCGATATTGTAATATAGATACACTGGCACTGCCTGCACAGACTGCCTATTAGACTAAATGGCTGGTCGCAAATGGCTGCGAACACCCACGACATAAATTGCCCATAGGAAATGGACATCTGAGCATTATACAGGTGCACATAAGTGTTTGGAGCGAATGGACATTATTTTTAAAAATCATGGACATTTTTACTGTCAGTTTTTGTAAATTATCTCATAAATAATTAATTATTATTAATCTGCCAACGTTTGCCAATGTTGCCGAGCCACTGACCTGTAATACATACAATGGACAGGCTGCTGTCAAATTATTTTTATGCCTATTTGAAAAACCGCATTTTCGCGCTGTAGGCTATAGTGGCTATGGAGCGAAAGTAATTGGAACTAAAATTAGTTCTGATTACTTCCGAGGGCGGCATTTCAAAATGGTGCACGAAATCATCTGTCATTTGTATTGGACAGCCTGTCCAGTGGTATATATTAAGGTGCGTACCCACTATGTTCGCGCATCAATCGTGCATCACGCACCTGCAACAAATCAAGTGTAGACATTACGCGCATCACAACTTGTATTCGCTAAAGGTGCGTACCCACTATGTTCGCGCACCAATCGTGCATCACGCACCTGCAACAAATCTAGTGTAGACATTACGCGCATCACAACGTCTGTTCGCTAAAGGTACGTACCCACTATGTTCGCGCACCAATCGCGCACCTGGAGCGTGCAACGTTGCACGCACCAAAGCTGTGCTCCAAGCGGCGGCGGTTTTTTAGCGAACACAAGTTGTGATGCGCGTAACGTCTACACTTGATTTGTTGCAGGTGCGTGATGCACGATTGATGCGCGAACATAGTGGGTACGCAGCCGCCACCGCTTGCACGCTCCAGGTGCGCGATTGGTGCGCGAATATAGTGGGTACGCACTTTTACAGGTCAGTGTTCCGAGCTCATAACCCAAATCTTTTCAAAGTTCGAGTGAGTAGGCATCTTCTGGGTGAGCTCGCTCCATCATAGACCTCATCTTCGATACTCAGCTAGATGCTGGCCAAGAGCAAACCCACCTTTATTAAAATAAAATATCACAGTACCTACTGCCTTGTCCAAGAAATGTACAGAATAGGAACCAGTTATTTTTTGTAACTTTCATATTTGGTGTTACTTTTTTAATACTTTTTTTTTTATTTTATTTTTTTATTTCCAAATATCCGCTTCAGCTTGTCACTGTGACCATACTATACGAAAATCCTCGACGCAATATTTAGGTCACGTTCTGTTAAACAGAGTCAGAATCCGCTTTAACTAGGATTTGGGCAAAGGGCATTCGAAAATGATATACACAATGGAAAATGCTGTCTATTGTTACTATTATGAGCTATTATTAAACATACTAAGGACAAAATTCTGCCCTAGATCCTTAGATTCCTTAGATGGGATTTGATCAAACGTTAGTTTGGCCTTTATTTGTCTTGTAAACTTATTTTTATTCTAATTCAAATAATTTATTATTTTCACAAGATTATATTTATGAAAACAAATTATTATTATTTAGTTATAGTAATAATAATATTAGTAGGTATACCTTCAACTAGGTAGATTTTTGGAGTTTACTCGGATGATTACAAAATTCGTTGCTAGTTTCCTGTTATCCGGTGTTTTGCAATCTTACTAGGATTTTTGCAAAAATCCGTTTTTTCCGATTATACTGCGACACATACACGTAATACACGAGTGTCCCCTACCACCATCGATGTCTTACCATATAATGTGTCGTTCATTGTAAAAGTGGTGTAACTCCCTATTTTTAAAACCATATTTTCTTGCCTAATGGTATCACATTTAGTCATAACTTTCAATATAAAAGTGAAGTAACTCAAATAGTTGCATTAAAATCTCATAGATGAAAACTATGAATGAATACTTATATTTTTTTTCCTACACTATAATTCGCAAAAAGCTCAATATTCTAAAATTCAGTTACAAGGAGATAGTTCACTTTTACAATGAGCGACACATATATACCTATATACTCACTCAAACTAGACTTAAACACCTATACATTGTTTCATTAGGTACCTTAACCCACTTACTCGTATTGTGTAAAGGAAAGGGGGTCACAGTCCCTTAGCCGCCCCCTTGTCTCCGTCACTGTACCAAATTGATTTTATTACGCCAATTTTTGTCTCAATATGTCCCAGAAAAAGGCCACGTAATGGCATACAATTATCGACCTCAATATGTCATACTGAAGTATTATTTTTGCTTGCACCCATTTATTCACTCTTGATTCCTACCATACGAGGCTATTAATTATTATGACTAATGGCAGGCCACTTGTGAATGACGTATGATTTTATTGGTTTACGTTCAAGTTGAATTGAACTCTGCTCTCTATAATTTATTGTGCCTATATGGAGCAATATTTTAAACTAGCTGGTGCCCGCGACTTCGTCCGCGTTCAAAATGTTATATAGCCTAAAAGCCCTCTCGCGGTGAGCAGCCCACTTGTTGTTTCAAAGCTGTTTGTCTTAATAGTTCTGCCCCTGAACGATAGATGGCGTTAATCTTAATAAGGATAATATATATTTTTATTTTTTTAGACTTTTAGGTCACACTAAATAGCCTTCCTCGATAATTGGAAAAAGAATTTTTCAATTCGAACCAGTAGTTCCTGAGTATTAGCGCGTACAACCAAACAAACAAACTCCTCAGCTTTATATATAATAGTATAGATTATAGGTAATATTTTGTGACCAAATATTTCAAATATTTTTCCCTATTCCCCTCCTAATCCTTCACATTTAATTTATTAATTATTACTTTTTTTTTGTTTTATAAAAGTAGTAAATATTTTTATACAAAAAGAATTTTACAATATTTACACACAAATATCTAATCTATAAAAAAGAAGGTAGGCATAAAGGCATTCTAAAATCCTACTATTCTCTGACCTGAAGGTGAAGCGTGTCTGAAAACCTTTACATAATAAAAACTTGAATTCAATTATCCAAAAATTTACTGTAACTTTTATTTGCATACAATAACTTTATTTTCAAAGATCGTATTTATAGGCTCTATACATGATACTGAAAATAAATTGAAGATTTTTTAGAATTTTTTTCTGTATATATGTATGTTCCTCCATAACTCTTAAATCCCATAACTGATTTTCATGAAAATTGGTAGATAAACATTTAGACGTACGGGACACAGGATAGGCTACTTTTTTCTTTTTCAACGCGGACGAACTCGCGGGCGCCAGCTAGTGATACGTATAAAACAGAAACTAAACATTAGGACAAAAAACGACAAAAAATATTACATATTGTGGCTTCATCTATGAATCAATACTAATAATAAATCTGTAAGTGCTAATATTGTATGTATGTATGTATGTATGTATGTATGTATGTATGTTCATGGTACCTAATGCGTCTCTACCCCTTTCCTCAGCCCGCTCTGTGTAGTCTTTATTCATTTCTATACATTTTACATTAAGTTTACATTTTTTATCTAATTAAATCTACTTTAATATCTAATTGGAATCTTATTAAACTATTTCACACACTTTTTACACTAGAAATTTATGTCTTGTTCTTAGAACCCGAGACAAGACGATGAAGATGGTGATTTGGGACACCCACTTGTTGTCCTTGTCTAACACATGTCGTCTCGCTCGGGCCTTGCACATTAATGTTCACTTTTATTATTATTGTTATTTAAACTTGTCGCGTACAACTATAAATAAACTTAAGGTGGCGCTGGACGAGCGTGGGAACTCAGTAATAGGTATTTGGGAGAATTTGTTGTCTCAACTTACTATAATGCTAATAACCCAAGACAGAATGCGAAGCAACACATTCGCGCACTTATTCAACTAGCGAAACATACGCCAGCAATTCCAATATTTTAGAAAAACCTTTATAGATGGTAACTATGGACATCCCAATTTTTAATGTACATTATGGCTAGGATGTTTTCATTGAAAAACATTATTGGCTTTCAGTCAATAATTACGAGAATTCAACCAGCGAAAATGTGACAATTTCTGCACATTTTAGAAATTATTTATACTAGATATAAAATAAATTTCAGTTTTTTTGTTTCGATGCAAACCTTCATATTATGTCTCAGAAAAGTCATGTTTTTTCATGTATTACTACGATCAATTACAAATGAGTAATCATGGAATTACGTAGTATGGAATTGGTAAGCCGCTCGAGTTGGAAAGTGGCCTCTTAAACATAGAGTGCTGCAAGTAGCAGGGCAAGATCTAAGAGCTACCGGTGGTTAGGGTTGCACAGTGAGGAACCTTCTGACAATTCGTGAATCGTGACGTGTCACGTGCCTTCTGTCCCTTGACGACAAAATATTTTTCGAACGAGGTTGAAAAGGGCGATTTCATTATAATAGAATACCGTCATTATTAGGCCGTCAAAAAATTCCGAAACAATATTTCATCGCTCTGACATTTCGACAATCTTTATTAATAGATATTACTGACGCCTCGTATTTCATTTCGTCGAAAGAAAATAACGAATTTATATCTCAAAAAGATTGGCTACAATATTTTTTTAGCTTCCCAGGGAAAAGCGATTAATTGGTACTTTTTAATTAATTTTTTAATATAAATTTATTGATACTGTATTTTTTTTCCAGCCGTATAGCTTATAGATGAAGCCTTTGATGGAGCAAGCTCACCCAGAAGTTGCCTTACTCACTCGAACTTAGGGCAAAATTGCAAAATTAGGGCATTTGCCTTTAGTAATAGCTTTTTACTCACAATCTTAAATATTTGATTGTTATTACATAAACTAGATGGTGCGTTTAAAGTAAGGGATGTGTAGCTTCTGACTAAATGTGTAAAGCAATACTCGTATAACGCCTGACATCTTTGCTGTTATAAAATTTTCAGGGGTTGTATTTTTATTTTTAGTAGATAGCTGGTGCCCGCGACTTCGCCTGCGTTGAAAATTATATACTAAAACCTTCCTCTTGAATCACTCTATCTATTAACGAATCAAAATCTGTTGCGTAGTTTTAAAGATCTAAGCATACATAGGGACAGATAGACGGGAAGCGACTTTTTAATGTAATGAAGGGCATTTGATTAAGTTATTACGTAAACCAAAGATTTAAATCGAAAGATGCGGCGTAATCTCCTCGCGTCATACTAAAAACACACCGAAAATTCTTAACAATGGGTTGGGCGCAGGCGCTCAACCCAACTACAGTTGCACGCCAGCTACAATGAGTGACAGTCGCTTGTTGAGAGCGTCGCTATCGTCACAGTCACGTTTGAAGTAAGGAATGTGTTGTCTGTGTTTAAAAGTGTGTTTAGACTAAGGTATATGTATACTTTTGTCTTTAATATAATGTATGTTGTATTTTGTAACACACTTTCGCTAGTAATGCCGCATCTCTCGATTTAAATCTTTGACGTAAACAATAGGTTTTAAGTTATAAATTTTTCTGTAATTTCAGTTCATTTATTTAGATAATGTACTATTCTACACGTTAATGTAAAACTTATACTTTTATAACTTATCCAAACCGAGTTTCAAATTGCTTGAAATATATTTCAATTTAAATATAACTGAGATGTTAATAATAGAAAATATTTTCTTGTGGTGTCACCGTTGTTTCAAAACTCGAAATTCGCGATTACCTGGAAAGAATAATAAAAAAAGTTGAAAATATTTTTTTAAAGTATTAAAAGTTTTGTAAATCACAATTATTTTATTTACGTACATAACTAGCATAGAGAAATGTTTATCTATACTAAAATAAGGAGAGAAGAGTGTTTTTTTTTGTATTTTCATCTGTATACTAATATTAAAAAGAGGAAAGATTTCTTTGTTTGTTTGTTTGCATTGAATAGGCTTCAAAAATACTAGACCTATTTGAAAAATTATTTTACTGTTGGAAAGCCTATATTATCAGTGGGTAACATAGGCTATCAATACTAATAATAAATCTGTAAGTGTAGGTATTGTATGTATGTATGTATGTATGTATGTATGTATGTATGTATGTATGTATGTATGTATGTATGTATGTATGTATGTATGTATGTATGTATGTATGTATGTATGTATGTATGTATGTATGTATGTATGTATGTATGTATGTATGTATGTATGTATGTATGTATGTATGTATGTATGTATGTATGTATGTATGTATGTATGTATGTATGTATGTATGTATGTATGTATGTATGTATGTATGTATGTATGTATGTATGTATGTATGTATGTATGTATGTATGTATGTATGTATGTATGTATGTATGTATGTATGTATGTATGTATGTATGTATGTATGTATGTATGTATGTATGTATGTATGTATGTATGTATGTATGTATGTATGTATGTATGTATGTATGTATGTATGTATGTATGTATGTATGTATGTATGTATGTATGTATGTATGTATGTATGTATGTATGTATGTATGTATGTATGTATGTATGTATGTATGTATGTATGTATGTATGTATGTATGTATGTATGTATGTATGTATGTATGTATGTATGTATGTATGTATGTATGTATGTATGTATGTATGTATGTATGTATGTATGTATGTATGTATGTATGTATGTATGTATGTATGTATGTATGTATGTATGTATGTATGTATGTATGTATGTATGTATGTATGTATGTATGTATGTATGTATGTATGTATGTATGTATGTATGTATGTATGTATGTATGTATGTATGTATGTATGTATGTATGTATGTATGTATGTATGTATGTATGTATGTATGTATGTATGTATGTATGTATGTATGTATGTATGTATGTATGTATGTATGTATGTATGTATGTATGTATGTATGTATGTATGTATGTATGTATGTATGTATGTATGTATGTATGTATGTATGTATGTATGTATGTATGTATGTATGTATGTATGTATGTATGTATGTATGTATGTATGTATGTATGTATGTATGTATGTATGTATGTATGTATGTATGTATGTATGTATGTATGTATGTATGTATGTATGTATGTATGTATGTATGTATGTATGTATGTATGTATGTATGTATGTATGTATGTATGTATGTATGTATGTATGTATGTATGTATGTATGTATGTATGTATGTATGTATGTATGTATGTATGTATGTATGTATGTATGTATGTATGTATGTATGTATGTATGTATGTATGTATGTATGTATGTATGTATGTATGTATGTATGTATGTATGTATGTATGTATGTATGTATGTATGTATGTATGTATGTATGTATGTATGTATGTATGTATGTATGTATGTATGTATGTATGTATGTATGTATGTATGTATGTATGTATGTATGTATGTATGTATGTATGTATGTATGTATGTATGTATGTATGTATGTATGTATGTATGTATGTATGTATGTTCCTCTATAACTCTTAAACGAATTAACTGATTTTCACGAAAATTGGTAGATAAACATACGTACGTACGGGACACAGGATAGACTACTTTTTTCTTTTACAACGCGGACGAAGTCGCGGGCACCAACTAGTATTTTATAAAGTTGCGCTTAGTCAATCTCTAGTCAATTTCCCTTTAGATAGGTGGCGCCACTCAAGACTGAGCTATATTCTAGTGCCGATCCGCTGACCTAGCCTGCATTGACGGTATTTTAGGTCTTATTAAATTGATAGAAACGATGTGAGCTTTGAACAAATGGTTACACAAAAACCAATTTCAATATTTACGAGTTAAAATTCAAACAATGCTGTAGGCTCACGATACGATAGGAAATGACAAATTACTGTAAAGTTAGCAACACGCCATAGTACCACAGTTAAATTATAAAGACAAACACGATTCAACAAATATTTATCAATTCGTTCGCCACGAAATTCGTTCGTGCTTAATATTGTATCGAAAATAATGGTTGAGAGGTCCCGTTTCATTTCGCAATCGTGAACACAGCGTCTGAATGTAATATTGATAAAAATTTAAACATACTATATAAATATGGTACTCCTGTTACGGAATTATTACGAACTAGCTAGCGCCCGCGACTTCGCCCGCGTTGAACATACATACATACATACATACATACATACATACATACATACATACATACATACATACATACATACATACATACATACATACATACATACATACATACATACATACATACATACATACATACATACATACATACATACATACATACATACATACATACATACATACATACATACATACATACATACATACATACATACATACATACATACATACATACATACATACATACATACATACATACATACATACATACATACATACATACATACATACATACATACATACATACATACATACATACATACATACATACATACATACATACATACATACATACATACATACAGAAAAAATTCTAAAAATGCTTAATTTAGTTTCAGTATAATGTATAGAGCCTATAAACACGATATCTCTGAAAACAAAGTAACTTACTCCATGACCAACCCTTACAGATTTATTATTAGTAATAATGATAAGTACCTGTGAATTTTGAACAGATGTTATCACAAATAAATTTCAGTAATTGTTCTTAGTAACAGGGATGAGGCAAATTTTAACTCCAGTTGTAATATTATATTTTGTCTGGTGTTATTTCTTTTATTTTTCAAGGCGGTCGAAGTCGCGGGCACAAGTTATTATATAAATAAACCGTTGACGCTATATAAAATCCCATTTCATTAACTTGGGTTTAAATTTAATGAAACGAAAACAAAGGTCCCCAAATGGATTGACGGAAGTAAGTTTAGGATAATGGGAACTTAATTCTAACATATTATTTACATTTTTACACCGAGAAGGCTTTTTTGGAGGCAAAAGGTAAATTAAGCTTTATAAGGGACCGTCAGACCGTTTTTTCCTACGCATATAAGTATTATACTAGACGTACTTCGCGACTTTTAAAAATGTAATACGAAAACCTTGTCTATGATATAGAACTAGCTGGTGCCCGCGACTTGAAAATAAAAAAAAACCAATATCAGGCTTCACCTCTTGTTTGCTAAACACTGTGGCCAGGCGTTTTTTATTTTAGTTTTAGGTGATCCCACTTCTTCTTCTTCTTCTTCTTCTTTACCTATAATGGCATTTCGTCTCATTTTGGGAATGGCCATTATCTGCCAATGTCATGTCAATGTAGCAGTGTCATTAGTAAAAATAGGAATTTGTAATAGCCATCGAAATACTACAATGGAATTTGCGTCACAAATGCCAAAGCGGCACATAAAGAGAACGCCTTTGACAGAATCATGGCGGACTCTTGCCTTAACGCGTCAATGGTAAAAGGTAGTAACAATCAACTTCTACTATTTAATTTTAAACTAATGGGTTGACGTAAAGTCACATTTTCTTTAAATTACGTACTTATTATTATGTTTGTTTTGTTATAAATGACAGTTCATGCTCTACGCATATGTCACTTTTAAATGTTCGATAAAATTCAAAGTGTTTTGTGTGGCACGCGGATTCCATGTTGTAGTAGTTTGATGGTAATAGCCTTTTTTTTAAAAAAAAAGGCAAAATTGAAATTAAAATCAAAAGTAGCAGATCCCGAGACTAGTCAGTCAAATCAAGTCAAGTCTATAATTTTTCTTAGTTTTCCAAAACAGCTCCGTCAAGTCCAAAGCAGTCAGGTCAAGTTGTGATCCCACTTGGACTGTACTTTTTTTTCTAGATGAAAGTTAACCTATGTCTTTCCTTGTATGCCTGACAACGTGTATGCAAAATTTCTTGATGATCGGTTAAGGCGGGAAAAGGTAACAGATAGACAGATGCATCAAGCCATCAGTTTTTACCATTCACGATCAAATTTTGGCTTCACGTCAGTCAATTTGACGCGATGGACTGATCGTGTATTTCGTCCATAAAGTTATCATGGCGCCTAGTTCCAAATGTCAGTCCATTAGCAGGCTTAACTGTGAACGTATTAAGCCGCTATTACCAAAGTTAAAAAAAATCCCCGTATGTAAAGTAAGTAGTAGAATATCCGAACCAATGTTGAACATTTTACCTGTACTGTCAGTAACAAGATTCGATGTAGTGTTATACTATAAGTTCTCGATTGGATCATATTTGTTTATTATTTAATTACTATAGTCGGTTATAAAATTCCATATAAAAATGTAAACACAGAAATGTCATTGTCAAAGTTGACTACTTGGCATTGTCAAATAATTTTCAATGTCATTGCTATGTTGTTCGAATGCCTGAAGATGTTTCAGGGGTTGTCAACTTTTCTCTATACATTCTAATTATTTGATTATGATTTCTGATTATTTGATTCTGATTATTATTTGATAATAATTTATATTTCTGGCTCTTGACAACAGTGTCAATATGAAAAATATTAAAGCCTAAGAACCCGTCGTATATCTATGAAAATAAAAGATTTTTATTTTAAAACTAGCTGAATCATGTATTAAAAAAGTATGTATTGGAAGTTATATTAGTATGAACACGGTCAGATTTCAAAATTCAGTAAATTTCGAAAACTTGTGGTACCTTCACAAGTCAATTTACGAGACAAACGCTGCTGCTTTTAGCTCTAAAGCGACGACATGTCCCGATATCTAAGTGATTGATGGACACCCCCAGTGGGGTGACAACTCAATTGTTTTACAGTCGAAACGCAAGAACGGCATAACGGATTTAGATGAAATTTGGCACACAGATAGTTTATTACTTGGATTAAAATAGAGGATACTTTTTTACCAAGAAAAGTTTTAAGGTCTAGAGTGATCGTTTAAAAATATAAATACGCAAAGCTAAGAGACTCATTGGCGACAGTACGCTTTTAAAAACTAAGATTCAGAGTTTGCCAGGTTATCTGTCTTTTATAAGGTGTACAGTAGAACGTCGATTAACCGAACGACCGCTTAACCGAACTGCTTGTTTTCGCTCGCGCACACGCTACCCTTCCCCGCTATCCAGGTTACCATACCTGGCTCGAACCAACAATCGAAGACTGGTCCTCGTCTAGTCCAGATCTGAACCCCTTAGACTACAAATTACATTCAGTTTTAGAGGACATGGCCAGCATGGCCTGCTCTAAATGACGCGCCGACATTGAGTCTCTTAAGAAATCTCTGGAGCAAGCAGTGGCTAAATTTCCCATGGAAATCCATAGATTCCTGACAAAAAAATAAAAGGCCTGTATCAAAGCTAAAGGTGGCCATTTTGAATATAATTATTTATTATTTTTTATTACCTTACTTCATAAAAAAAGTAAATGCATTTTCATTTGTAACAGAACTTATGGCTGGACTAGGTACGAGTATAATATTGATTTATACAACCTATCTCTCTCACATAAAGTACTAAACAAGATTTATATTGTAAATGTGTTTTTATTGGTACATAAATGCATAAAAGTAAAGACATGATATATAGATCGATTATCCGAATAAACCGGTTTTCCGAACACCTATGTCTCCCAATTAGTTCGGAAAATCGACGCTCTACTGTACTTCGGAAAGTGTGCTCAGGAGCGGCATGAGCTCATACCGCCTTCACCTTTCTTCCATCGGACATACAGACGTACAATCCCCATTTTGTCCAATCCTCATTTTGTCCAAATCCCTCCTTTTTGGACAAAGCGCTTTAAAACATCTTTTATAATTATTATCAATACTAATAATAAATCTGTACGAGTCGGTCATGGAGTAATTTACTTTGTTTTCAGAGATATCGTGTTTATAGGCTTTATACATGTTACTGAAACTAAATTAACGATTTTTAGAATTTTTTTCTGTATGTATGTTCCTCAATAACTCTTAAACGTATTAACTGATTTTCATGAAACTTGGTAGATAAACATGTAGACGTACGGGACACAAGATAGGCTAATTTTTCTTTTTCAACGCGGACGAAGTCGCGGGCGCCAGCTAGTCTTTTATAATACGCACTGCCAAGGTTTGGAACTCCCTGCCGGCGTCTGTATTTCCGAGCTCTTATAATCCCTAATATTTTCAAAGTTCGAGTGAATAGGCATTTTCTAGGTGAGCTCGCTCCATCATAGGCCTCATCTTCGCTACACAGGCGGTTGTTAAACAAGAGAAAACCCATCTTTAATTAAAAAAGAAAACTCATATATTTACTCATTTTTTAAACGCGGACGAAATAACGGGTACCAGGATATGTAGTTTCTTTCCTAAAGAAACTAATGTATAATTTTTTAAATCTTATTTTCCCTTACATTTTAGGTTTATAGAGACATTTTTATGGCACAACAATAATTGTCATCTGCAGATACATGTTACGTCTCTTTTCTCCCAATACCCTAAAGAGACGAGGGACCATAACAATTTAGAACTTAATTTAAGTTAGACATGACTTAATATTAAGTTCAATTTAACCTCAAGTTAACTAGTTTTATATAGTTAAATTGTTAATAAATATTTAGTTTAAGCGCCCCTTTCACCAACTACAAGTAAGGTGTTGATTAGTTACTTTTAGAAATCATTTTCTGCTATATTGAATTATGCACTCGGTTTACTGCATCATTCGATAGCCGTTTTTTTTTAATTATTTTCTATTTAATGTTTGGGGCGGTTACCGTACTAACAAAGGTATATCAGCTCCATTATCCCCGGTTACCGGTGACTTTAAATGACAGTTAGCCTACTTAACAGATGGTGAGAGGCCCTTAGTATACTAATATAATAAAAAAGTAAAGTTTGTATATTTGTATGTAGAAGGTAATCTTCGAAACTACTCATCTTTAAAAAAAACTTTAAAAATTAGAACATAATTTTAGGTTAGAGATAGGTTAAATATTCCATGCGGGTGAAGCCGTGGAAAACCAGCTACGGTCTGTTTTTAATCTCAGATAAAAATGACACATGTAAATGTCAAGTTTGAAATGACATGAAATGTATGTAATGCATGTCAAATGTAATGTCATTTTTGTCTCTGAGATTCAAAAACAAACTATATCTAAAAATGAAGATCCAACGTTTGGCAAAAGATAATCGTCAGGCAGGCGTCAATGTCAACGGCGGAAAGGCAGCGGGAAGAGGATCCGCTCTCCCAGCCAATCCGCCGGAGTAGGCTCGGGTGCAGGCGGGCGGCCTATATCCGCCGCCTTCCACCCTGACCGGGACCTGGGTGGTAGTCTTGGGGGAGACTGCCGCCCGCCGTAAGGTCCCCCCGAGTAGGCCGCGGCGTACCTCCACTGTCGGGTACGCCGAGGTTCTGACAGGGAGCACAGGCCTCCCCGCGTTGAATAGCCGTGGCGGGGTACAGAAGTCGTGTAAAAACGTCCCCACGACCCCGCCCATCAACGGCCGCGATAGATAGAAAGTCATTGGGTTTTAGCCGGTAGGAATCCGGCATAACCTCGCAGTGTCACCTTCACTGTCGGGTATCCAAGAGGATTTCCCAACGTTAAAAAAAAGGCGTTAATGTCAACGCGAACTTTTATTATTCAACGCAGACGAAGTCGCGACAATCTATAGGTAGTCTATAGGTATATATAAAATTCTCGTGTATAAAATTCTGTTTGTAACCAAATTTCTCAGAATCGGCTTGACCGACTTTTATGAATTTTTTTGTGTATATTCGGTTGGTCTGAGAAAAGGTTGTAAATTATTTTTTATAACCCTATGTGATAAGGTTGGCCAAAATTTAGTACAACAGCTATAGCACTAAATTTTGGCCAATGAATTCGTTAAATCCTATGACTAGTTCAATCCGAAATTACTGACTCTTTTTTTTAATAACATCAAATATATAAATTATGTCAGCAATATTTTTCCAACAAAAGAAGCGATGGTTCCAAACGACATCTTATTTGTTTAGGGCCGATGTTTGCTAAAGGACAAAAACCAACGAAAATCCCAGTGTGTTCATATATACGAACTATAATTTACTGGGCAAATATTTATATCTGTTGCCATGCTACGTATCAAGGGTCATGTGATTGTTCAAATGCTTTGTGGCTGTTTGAAGCTTGTTACTACAAGGAAAGTTAAGGTTGGGGTTAAGGTCTTAAGGTTAAGGGCATGCAACCATTGTACAATGCTTTGGTGAGACAATACTTTGATAAAACCCACTGTTTAACGATGAAATTATCTACTAGCGACCCGCTCCCAGCTTCATCCGCGGTGCGATTATAAAAATATGCCGTTTTTATCTCTCTTTTCATGTGTAAAAACCGAAATAAAATTGGTCCAACCATTCTCGAGTTTTTGAAGCATACACAAACTTAACACTAACATTTTTATATATAAAAATTTGACAAACTTTTCTGAGAACAGACTACCTTAGAACGGTCTAGACCTTGTAAACACATTCACCCCTCGTCCATTCCTAGGTTCCACTCCGCTTCCTTCAAGGGCTGTTTTCGTTACCGAGCCTCGAAATGCTGGAATAATATTCCATCCCCGCTACGCGATCTAGATCTTAAAAAAGTACCAAGAAACTACTTCGCTCTTCTAGTCTATTTTTCGTTTATGTAAATAGAGCTAGCACCAGTTTTAGTTTTAGTAAAAGTTTTTGGAACAGCCTGTAGATATATAAATTTAATAGGGACAAGATTAATGTGCAGTCAACGAAAGAATGTGATTCTGACGTCTGTCAGTTTGTCATGACTAGTGATGATTTCTTATTTATTTAACATTAAATTTAGCGCATAAATATAACATTTATTTTAAGTTGACATACTGATATTATTTCTGAAGATAATTAATAATTATCCGTTAGTATGGCAAATAAACAAAATAATAATTTTTCAGGTACAGATAATGTTATGTTACGGGTAATAAATAATAATAATAAGCGCCTATTTCACAAACGTCAATTAGGCCAAACTGTCACTTAAAGTCACCGGTAACCGGGAATAATTAAGCTGATATACCTTTTTTTTTACGGTAAACGTCCCAAACATTAAATAGAAAATAATAAAAAAAAACGGCTATCGAATGATGCAGTAAACCAAGTGCATAATTCAATAAAACAGAAAATGATTTCTAAAAGTAACTAATCAACGCTTTACTTGTAGTTGGTGAAAGAGGCGCTTAATAAAATTACAGGCTGTTATTTTTTCGGATTTTCTCCGGTTCGGCTTCCAGGTATGCCAAGCGTATTTTAAAAAAAATTAATGCAATTAGGCTTCTTTAGAAAAATAAAACAAATTTTCCTTTGAGTAAAATTTGCTACCTCCAGTATTTAGAGTACTTACTTTCCCTCTATGTGCGTTCAAAAATTCCACTCTCCATTATAGGGCACTAGACTCTCTCAAAAGGCCTATTTCCACTGTGCGCAAAGTTCTATAATTAAATAAGGTGCCGTGGTATGGCAGCCATTTGTAGACTTCACTTAGTTAAAACACACAGAAGCCTTTCGTAATGTTGTTTAGTATGAAATTATGTACAGTCGGCCGCATAAGTCGATTAACACATTCAAAAGTACAAAACAACTGAACACTCAACGCGCCATGAGTCGTTGTCACGACTAGAGAACAAAATAAACTTGACGTACAAACGATCGTAAAAAGCTTCAGTAAAGCGGCCTTTACATTTGGCTAAATTTAGTGCACTAAATGAATTAGACAAGGGATTTAGACAAGTGTAAAGACATTTAGACAGTTAGACACACTAATTAGACAATCAAACTGGTGTCTGCCGATCTAAATCAGTTAGCATGCTGAATTTAGCCAAGTGTAAAATTTAGACAAGAAATGCTTTTAGTTGTCTGTTCTCCAATATATAAAGTTACTCTATGAATTGTCGCCGAACGTAACGCAGTAGGTTAAAACGTGGTTAAAACGTAGTGTGAGTGTCGGTCGTGATTATTTTATTTTTATTTTTTATTCTCTTTGCTTTCTAGCAGCGATAGCCGCTAGAGAAAAAGAAGTAATTCTTCGTTTATTTGAATTATATCAAGAAATGCCCTATTTCTAAACCATAGCCAAGGCGAGCCCTATCCTTTGATGTGTTGTTGGTCTCATTACGACACAAAGAGAATATTAATCACTAGCACTACGTTTACGACACACTCGGCATTCGCCGTTATACGTGCATAGAGTAACTTATATATACGGAAAATTCTGTGTCAACTGGCTAATTAGATAAAGTGTAAAGAGCAAGCTTTTTTTCGCAGCCAAATGTAAAGGCCGCTTTAGTAAGAAAATAAGTAAGTAAGTTGAATGTTCAGTTGTTTTGCACTTTTAAATAGGTATGTTAATCGACTTATGCGGCCGACTGTACACCACTGAAAACAGGTTGCAACTCGCCCGTGTAGAATCACCAATGAAGCTCTCGAATTACAGCGTGGGGCATTGTAGCGGACTTGCAAGCGTGATTATCTTAATTGTAAGAAATCGTATTCCCCCTTTGTTTAGGGAGAAGAAACAACACCTTATAAAAGCAATGAAAATTTAGTGAAATTTTCTTAAGAGCGGGTATAAAGAGAAATAGCCAATCCTAGATTTGAATTTTATCTAAGTAAAAAAACAAAGTCTAATTTAATTAATTTTTTTAAATAGACAAATACATTATAAATGAAAGTGACGACTGTAACAGAAAACATAATATAATGAAATTTTCTCGATAGAAAAAAATCACCAAGTGAGCTCTCATTTCCATCGATTTTAGTTTTATTTTCAAAATGACACACATTACAAAGCTAAAAGCACTCTTAAGATTATTAAATTAAATTAAAATTAAAATCAATTTATTTTCATGCAATTGGACCCAAATGTTACATTATCTTTACATCCTCCTTACTTATTGTTACGACCGAACATTCTCGAAGCTAACAGCGTAAGTTGTTGTTTGTCATAAGGCGTTGGGCGTATGGAAATTTCCATACGTAGAAGGAAGCCCCTTCTGTGTCAGAGCAAATTGTTCCTTATGTTCGCGACATAAGGTTCACATTCCCTTAAGCCAGAAAGTTGTTTACGAAGTTTTTCTTATGACTTGTTTACGACATGTGTACGAACTTGTTTACATTACAGTTTCTAGTGCTTTCCAAAAACATCGCGGCTGACTGCGCGTGTATAAATACGGGTGCCATCGCTCGAGTGGAACAGTTCTGCGACAACAAGCGATACGATAACAACCCTTGGAAGCTTTTGCGAAGATATTTGCGACATCTAATTATTGACACGTGTCGTTGAGTGAATTATCTACGACTTTTGGCAAGTTTTACGGTTTAATTGGAGAAGCTCTGTTATATTGGAAGTTATCTCGGTCTGCGAAAATAAATCGTGTTCTTTCAACCCTAAACGGCATTTTAACTCACCCCGCACGTAATTATATTATAAAACAGTCCTTCGCCGCGTCTGTCTGTCTGTCTGTTCGCGATAAACTCAAAAGTACTGCACCTAATTTTTTGCTGTTTTCTCCAATGGATAGAGTGGTTCTCGAGGAAGGTTTTAGTATACGACAGCAGCTAGTTTAATATTAATTATTCTAGAAATCTAGACAGTTCCATGTTAAAACATATAATAAGTAAAAGCAAATTTTTTATATACTATAATAGTTATAAATAAGACAAGATATAAAAGCTAAAAATAAAACTAATATCTCATTCGATTAAAAAAAATATAATTTACCAATATTCCAATAGGGCCATTCCAACATTCCAATAATTATATATATCAATAATACATATTTAATTATATTATATTACATTTATATTAAATAATTATATATAATACATATATTATATATACCAATTAAGTATACCTAACTAAAATAATTTTAACATTTTGGAGAATACACAAAAGAAAAAATATTAATGCGATCAGAATAACAAGGTGTTCGTTCGTTCGTTCGTTCGTTCGCGAAAGTATTGCGTCACCAACACATTCGCAAGAAAATAGTATCTAAGTAATGTTTAGTGACGCAAGTTATAAGAAAACGCTTATAAAATATTTATTTATTTATTTTTCGTCTTGTATTTGTTATCTATTGTCAATAATACTTGATTACAGAATTGTTTTTTTTTTCTTTCTGAGTGACATCGCTGCTTAAAAACTAAAGGGCCATAAAACAAAAAAAATCCAAAAATGTTTTTATTGCAAAAATACAATCACAATCCGTCATATTGTATGTTGCAAAAAGACTTGATTGTTTTATTCCATATTTAGTATATTTTGATCATTTTTTATATATTCAAAAGTAACTTATATGCTTATATCTCTTCTAGTATTCAGTTTATTATAAAAGTACTTAAAACATTTAATGCTACGTAAAAATACGCTTCTAACGATGTACAATATGCATTATATTTGATATAAATTGTATATCTAATAAGAAAAAAAAATAAACAAAAATAATTTAATTTTTTTCGATTAGCTCTCCTGTAAAAAGTGTAATTTTGATTTGTGGCCCTTTAGTTTTTAAGCAGCGATATGTATCTAATGTCCTTTTCTGTATCGCTGCAACGTGTATGCAAAATTTTATGAAGTAGTTATAGCTTGAAAGGTTAACAAAAACACAAAGTCACTTTCGCAATCATAATATTACTTAGAATTAGGATATCGTATACTCGATATCCTAATTCTAAGACGCCTATAAAGACGCCTATACTCGTAACTTAGCCCATGCCCAAGTTACTTCATCCGTAAACTTACGTGTACCCTTCTCAACTTTTATGACGTGTTCAAAATACCCCAAAAAAAGGTGATTCGGATGAGGTTCTATTGGTAAAATGGTTGATTAATGTTCTGTACCGAACACTCGCGGATCGTTTCTGGGGAATCTATTTTTATAGGAGGCACTTGAAAACATCGGTAAATATTATAGCGGATTAGATTTTTTATGTTAAACGACGACTGGAAGGATGACATTGTTTTGGATGATGGAGGACAGACTTTGGGATGATTGGATGATGGTGGGATAACATTGCTTTGCATGATGGAGGACAGACGTTTTGGATGATTGGATGATGGTGGGATAACATTGTTTTGGATGATGGAGGACATACGTTTTGGATGATTGGATGATGGTGGGATAACATTGTTTTGGATGATAGAGGACAGACGTTTTGGATGATTGGATGATGTGGGGTAACATTGTTTTGGATGATGGAGAACAGACTTTTTGGATGATTGGATGATGGATGTGTTTCGGTGAGTGAGTAAGGGATGCCAGAGCCCATTACCACCCATCCCTCCCTTATTATACCTTATCCTTAATCCTTCTATGGTCGGCAGCGCACTTGTAGCACTTATGGCGTTACTTGTGTTATAGGCGACGGTAGCCACCTACCATCAAGTGGACCGTCAGCCTGTCTGTCGACCTTAACATAAAAAAAATGGTGGGATAATATTGCTTTGCATGATGGAGGACAGGCGTTTTGGATGATTGGATGATGGTGGGATAACATTGTTTTGGATGATGGAGGGCACACGTTTTGGATGAATGGATGATCGTGGGATAACATTGTTTTGGATGATGGAGGACTGTATGACATTTGATGGTGAGTCTATAGTGATAAACCAGAGCTAACTAAGGAAGTGATTAGTGAATCAAAAGATGTCTCTTCTCGTATCTTTAAACTCTCTTAGTGTCGTGTACTGAGTTTTAGCGACACATTAATTCGTAATCTGCTAAAAATTACAAGGTCGACAGTACCTACAATATAATACAAAACAGTGTTATGCAAATTCCTTGCTAACGACTGTACCCAAATCACTCCGGTTAATTAATGCACAACCTTCCTGCACGCTTGAAGAATTCGGACACTCTTTTTTTAACAAAAATTGTACACAAAATGTTTTGGAAATTTTACGAATAATTATTGTAGCGAACGTGAGAAAAAAATAACTTTTTATTTTTACTTTTTTGTGTAAAAAAAATTAAATTAAAATCTAAAATATTTCTCTCTTCAGTCGTACAGTCCTGACGGAGCGGTCGTGTATTTTTTGTATTTGTATTATAGTCCAGGATCCCTCAAAGGCGATAGGCGAATTTTTTTTATTAATTTCTTTTTAATGTTTGGGACTTTTACCGTACAAACAAAGGTACATTATCCCTGGTTACCGGTAACTTTAAATGACATTTAGCCTACTTGACAGATGGTGAAAGAGGCCCTTAACATAAATATTAAAACACTAAAACACTAGCCTACACTAACACACTAAAGTACAGAAATCCTCCACAAATTACAAGCAGTTAAACACAGCGATGACAGTGCAAATAACAGAGCAGTAAACACACAACACAAGATGAATAGTTGGAAAAGAAAAGGGAAAAATTGCGAGGAGACAATGCGGTTAAATAGAATAATATATTATTAGGTATTGTGCCACTTTTGTGTCTAATGTAAGACATAATCCACACAGAAGCACATTAACTTTTTGTTACTGAGTTATATTATGATGTTATCATTGGCAGGGAGAGGTCACATTTAGGCCGGTTTTAGAGCTCTCCTGACGTCAGTCCTGACGATACGCACCGTGTTAAGCCGCGTCCTCACTAGGGCCGCACGGCCACATCAGGCCGGCCGCTCGGCCAGGCCTTGTATAGTGTGAACGCGTGTAGTGTGTACAAGGCCTGGCCGAGCGGCCGGCCTGATGTGGCCGTGCGGCGCTAGTGAGGACGCGGCTTTACCAACAAGCGCGTCGGTACCGACCGTGCTACCGACGCGCTTGTCATTTGTATGACAATTCACAAGTCGTTACAGAGATCGCCTGACAGGTCGGTCGTGCGTATCGTCAGGACTGACCGTCAGGACTGAGCGTCAGGAGAGCACTAAAACCGGCCTTATAAGGCACGTGTATAATAAAATCTATTTTTTTTTATGTTAAGGTCGACAGACAGGCTGACGGTCCACTTGATGGTAGGTGGCTACCGTCGTCTATAACACAAGCAACGCCATAAGTGCTACAAGTGCGCTGTAGCTGTGGAATGTAAAAAAAAAATGTTTACTGTCTAATATCATTACCGAAATATATGATCGTAGTGAACCAAATTAATCTCACTTATAATCGACTTTAGGCCCGCTGGTAATTCTAATTTCCTTGCCTTTTCCGCTTGTAACCGTAGCGGGGAACTTAATGTTAAATAATTCACAATGATTGCGGTAATTTTGTGACCGGACGCGGCCATTTTTGTCACGTCCATTATACGGCAGAGTCCAAATAAAATGTATGTATTCCTACATTAAATTTGGGCACAATATTTTTATCTTCGTTAGTACTTTTACAATTTTGAATTAATTTCATAGGATTTTTCTCTATCTTACTAATTTTATAAATGCGAAAATTTGTAAAGATGTATGAACGTTGTAACGGATTTAGATGAAATTCGTTACACAGATAATTTATTAATATATAGGATAACTTTTATCCTGAAAAAGTGTTCTGAAAAAATCCTGAAAAAATTAATATTTTTTACGAAATCGATATTTTTTTACGAAATTTTTTAAATAATAATTATGTATTATTTACCTTTTTTTTATTCACACACAAAAAAATACAATTTTGGTACACAGTTATAAACTCAGAGTTTCTGCCTGAGTTGTCTAAATTAGAATTCAGCACAAACAATAAGACATAAAAGAAAGAATATAATTATACTAACTGGCGCCCGCGACTTCGTATGCGTTGAAAAGGAAAAAGTAGCCTATCCTGTGTCCCGTACGTCTAAATGTTTATTTACCAAGTTTCATGAAAATCAGTTAATTCGTTTAAGAGTTATGGAGGAACATATATACATACAGAAAAAATATGTAAAAATCGTCAATTTAGGTTCAGTATCGTGTATAGAGCCTATAAACACGATATCTCTAAAAACAAAGTAACTTACTCCACGACCAACCCTTACAGATTTATTATTAGTATTGATAATAAAGTTTTCTCCTAAATAAGTTGGGCAAAGCCTGGAGCGTGTGGCTAGTATTAAACATAGCATCATAGCATGGAAAAAGTATTTCATTATCCCCAGCCCTACTCCCAAACTATTTTACAATGCCTCCCCTTCCCATTTACCGTATTTGGAAGTTTTGTCACGTTGTGGGTCAATTTCATCCCAACTGTCAAGGTCGTTCACAATCGACCGCAAAAGGGTTGGCGGATACAGATAAACGTATAATGGGATTGAAGTAGATCCGTAAAATTAGATCGGAATTACTGTCACCTTTTATTACATTTGCTGCTCCGAATCCCACGCGAGAAGAGGTATCGTGGGACTGATTCTATTTTAGCGATTTTTTGTAATTCAATTCCTTCGCATCTGTTTTTAACCCGTGACGCCGGACGCAAAAACGGAGTGTTACAAATTAGACACATACACACACAAATCACACATATACACACGCGCGCGCGTGTGTGTGTGTGTGTGTGTGTTTAATGTGTGTGGGTGTATGTGTGTGTGTAATATTGCTCAGCCACTGTGTAGAATTTTGAGTCACAAAGGAAGTTTTTTCAAATTCAAAATTTATTGAATATGGTTAATGATGTCCACATACTCGTATTTAACCGACAAGCGCAGTGCAAATCTATTTTTTTGTTACTCTTAACAAATCTGATTGTTCGTTTCTTTTTAACCCCCGACGCCTGACGCAAAAACGGGGTGTTATAAGTTTGACGTGTGTGTGTGTGTGTGTGTGTGTGTGTGTGTGTGTGTGTGTGTGTGTGTGTGAATATGTATGGATGTATTGTATTACACAGTTATACCTGTTATATACAATGTGGAATTTTGGCACGAATCACTAAGGAAGTAAGGAAGTTTATTTGGAATTTTTAACAAATCTGATCTCTTTTCTTTTTAAATCCCGAAGCCTGACGCAAAAACGGAGTGTTATAAGTTTGACGTGTGTGTCCGTGTATCTGTGTCTGTATATAGAATCGCAGCTCCCAAACGGAAGAATCGATTTTGATCCGATTTTCCGCTGTGACGACGACGGTGTGATAAAGATATCAGATATTTTTTTCATTTTTGGAGTTTACTCCTTAAAGTGAAACAAGTCGGCGGCCCGAACTCCGCGGTCTCATGGCTAAAATGCGTCCTGTCTCACACAGCACAAAGCGCGGGAAGATGCACCAAATTCATACCAAAAATAAAATCATAAAGAGACCCTTGGGCATACACTGTTTTTGACAAAACTACTGCATATATCTATTTCGTGTAAAGTTATTTGAACTCTTGAATAATTAATCAATGTTTTTATGCAAAGCATTTTGGAGTTTTTGTACACTGGTTTGACCTAATCACCCTCAAAGTTGCATTAAAACTTGTGTTAAATTGCATTAAATCTTTTAAATTAATACTTTTTTTAAGTTTGTATGCATACGAACCTAGTTAACGACAAGATAAATCGGTGTCACGCTTACTTTTGTAAATTAAACATAAAACAGCGGAGTAATAATCATTCTATGTTTGTATGGAGGAAAGCTGACTTGTGTTACCTTAAGAATCAATTTTTATATATGATCCCGGGGTACAAAAAATTGTGGGAGTAAAATCAAAATTGTCACACCGGTTACGCGTTACTTATTAATTCTAACGCCATCTACACAATATCTCTGAAACTAGAATATGTCACGTAATGATAGATCCTTGCGAAAACTAGATGGCACCGGTAATCATGTACTATAATTCGAACAGAGATGGCGCTGATATTAATTCGTTATTATACCTATTTTATTCGTTCGTATCATCAAACTACTACAACATGGAACCCGCATGCCATACAAAACACTACGAATTTTATGGAACATTTAAAAGTGACACATGCGTAGAGCATAAACTGTCATTTAAAACAAAACAAACATAATAATAAGTACGTAATTTAAAGAAAATGTGACTTTATGTCAACCTATTAGAGTTTAAAATGAATTAGTAGAAGTTGATCGTTACTACCTTTTACCATTGACGCGTGAAGGCAAGAGTACGCCATGATTCTGTCAAAGGCGTTCTTTTTATGTGCCGCTTTGGCGTTTGTGACGCAAATTCCATTGTAGTATTTCGATGGTTCGTATTTATTAAATTATTTTTCGTTCGTATTAACGAGTAAACTCCAGTCGTGCGTTGGAGCTAACACACACACACTTTTTTTAATGCGGAAGAACTCGCTGGCACCAATTAGTGCTGTTATATTTTATAGTTCCAGTACTTATAAAGCATTCATCTTTATCTCTTCAGTCGTACACTCCTGACGGAGCGGTCGTGTATTATTGTATTTGTATTATAGTCCAGGATCCCTTAAAGGCGATAGGCGAATTTTTTTTATTAATTTCTTTTTAATGTTTGGGACTTTTACCGTACAAACAAAGGTATATCAGCTCCATTATCCCTGATTACCGGTGACTTTAAATGACAGTTAGCCTACTTGACAGATGGTGAAAGAGGCCCTTAACATAAATATTAAAACACTAAAACACTAGCCTACACTAACACACTAAAGTACAGAAATCCTCCACAAATTACAAGCAGTTAAACACAGCGACGACAGTGCAAATAACTGAGCAGTAAACACACAACACAAGATGAATAGTTGGAAAAGAAAAGGGAAAAATTGCGAGGAGACACAGCGGTTAAATAGAATAATATATTATTAGGTATTGTGCCACTTTTATGTCTCTAATGTAAGAGATAATACACACAGAAGCATTATCTTTTTGTTACTGAGTTATATTATGATGTTATCATTGGCAGGGAGAGGTCACATTTAGGCCGGCACGTTTAGAGCTCTCCTGACGTCAGTCCTGACGATACGCACCGTGTTAAGCCGCGTCCTCACTAGGGCCGCGCGGCCACATCAGGCCGGCCGCTCGGCCAGGCCTTGTATAGTGTGAACGCGTGTAGTGTGTACAAGGCCTGGCCGAGCGGCCAGCCTGATGTGGCCGTGCGGCGCTAGTGAGGCTTTACCTTTAGGCTTTACCAACAAGCGCGTCGGTACCGACCGTGCTACCGACGCGCTTGTCATTTGTATGAAAATTCACCAGTCGTTACAGAGATCGCCTGACAGGTCGGTCGTGCGTATCGTCAGAACTGACCGTCAGGACTGACCGTCAGGAGAGCACTAAAACCGGCCTTATAAGGCACGTGTATAATAAAATCTATTTTTTTATGTTAAGGTCGACAGACAGGCTGACGGTAGGTGGCTACGGTCGTCTATAACACAAGGAACGCCATAAGTGCTACAAGTGCGCTGTAGCTGTGGAATGTAAAAAAAAAATGTTTACTGTCTAATATCATTACCGAAATATATGATCATAGTGAACCAAATTAATCTCACTTATAATCGACTTTAGGCCCGCTGGTAATTCTAATTTCCTTGCTTTTTCCGCTTGTAACCGTAGCGGGGAACTTAATGTTAAATAATTCACAATGATTGCGGTAATTTTGTGACCGGACGAGGCCATTTTTGTCACGTCCATTATACGGCAGAGTCCAAATAAAATGTTCGTATTCCCACATTAAATTTGGGCACAATATTTTTATCTTCGTTAGTACTTTTGCAATTTTGAATTAATTTCATAGGATTTTTCTCTATCTTACTAATTTTATAAATGCGAAAATTTGTAAAGATGTATGAACGTTGTAACGGATTTAGATGAAATTCGTTACACAGATAATTTATTAACATATAGGATCTTTTATCCTGAAACAGTTTTCTGAAAAAATCCTGAAAATATTAATATTTTTTTACGAAATCGATATTTTTTTACGAATTTTTTTATATAATATGTATTATTCACATTTTTTTTTATTCACACACAAAAAAATACAATTTTTGGTACACAGTTATAAACTCAGAGTTTCTGCCTGAGTTGTCTAAATTAGAATTCAGCACAAACAATAAGACATAAAAGAAAGAATATAATTATACTAACTGGCGCCCGCGACTTCGTATGCGTTGAAAAGGAAAAAGTAGCCTATCTTGTGTCCCGTACGTCTAAATTGTTTATCTACCAAGTTTCATGAAAATCAGAGAGTTATGGAAGAACATACATACATACAGAAAAAAAAATCTAAAAATCGTCAATTTAGGTTCAGTATCGTGTATAGAGCCTATAAACACGATATCTCTAAAAACAAAGTAACTTACTCCACGACCAACCCTTACAGATTTATTATTAGTATTGATAATAAAGTTTTCTTCTAAATAAGTTGGGTAAAGCCTGGAGCGTGTGGCTAGTATTAAACATAGCATCATAGCATGGAAAAAGTATTTCATTATCCCCTGCCCTACTCCCAAACTATTTTACAATGCCTCCCCTTCCCATTTACCGTATTTGGAAGTTTTGTCACGTTGTGGGTCAATTTCATCCCAACTGTCAAGGTCGTTCACAATCGACCGCAAAAGGGTTGGCGGATACAGATAAACGTATAATGGGATTGAAGTAGATCCGTAAAATTAGATCGGAATTACTGTCACCTTTTATTACATTTGCTGCTCCGAATCCCACGCGAGAAGAGGTATATGGGACTGATTCTATTTCAGCGATTTTTGTAATTCAATTTCTTCGCATCTGTTTTTAACCCTCAACGCCGGACGCAAAAACGGAGTGTTACAAATTAGACACATATACACACAAATCACACATATACACACGCGCGCGTGTGTGTGTGTGTGTTCAATGTGTGTGGGTGTATGTGTGTGTGTAATATTGCTCAGCCACTGTGTAGAATTTTGAGTCACAAAGGAAGTTTTTTCAAATTCAAAATTTATTGAATATGGTTAATGATGTCCACATACTCGTATTTAACCGACAAGCGGAGTGCAAATCTATTTTTTTGTTACTCTTAACAAATCTGATTGTTCGTTTCTTTTTAACCCCCGACGCCTGACGCAAAAACGGGGTGTTATAAGTTTGACGTGTGTGTGTGTGTGTGTGTGTGTGTGTGTGTGTGTGTGTGTGTGTGTGTGTGTGTGTGAATATGTATGGATGTATTGTATTACACTGTTATACCTGTTATATACAATGTGGAATTTTGGCACGAATCACTAAGGAAGTAAGGAAGTTTATTTGGAATTTTTAACAAATCTGATAATTCTTTTCTTTTTAAATCCCGAAGCCTGACGCAAAAACGGAGTGTTATAAGTTTGACGCGTGTGTCCGTGTATCTGAGTCTGTCTATAGAATAGCAGCTCCCAAACGGAAGAATCGATTTTGACCCGATTTTCCGCTGTGAAGACGACGTTGCGATAAAGATATCAGATATTTTCTTCATTTTTGGAGTTTAATCCTAAAGAATCGATTTTCATATCGATTTTTCATAAGTATTAAAATTTATGGGAGTAAAATCAAAATTGTCACACCGGTTACGCGTTACTTATTAATTCTAACGCCATCTACACAATATCTCTGAAACTAGAATATGTCACGTAATGATACATCCTTGCGAAAACTAGATGGCACCAGTAATCATGTACTATAATTCGAACAGAGATGGCGCTGATATTAATTCGTTATAATACCTATTTTATTCGTTCGTATCATCAAACTACTATAACATGGAACCCGCGTGCCATACAAAACACTACGAATTTTATGGAACATTTAAAAGTGACATATTATGCGTAGAGCATGAACTGTCATTTAAAACAAAACAAACATAATAATAAGTACGTAATTTAAAGAAAATGTGACTTTACGTCAACCCATTAGAGTTTAAAATGAAATAGTAGAAGTTGATCGTTATTACCTTTTACCATTGACGCGTGAAGGCAAGAGTCCGCCATGATTTCTGTCAAAGGCGTTCTTTTTATGTGCCGCTTTGGCGTTTGTGACGCAAATTCCATTGTAGTATTTCGATGGTTCGTATTTATTAAATTATTTTTCGTTCGTATTAACGAGTAAACTCCAGTCGTGCGTTGGAGCTGACACACACACACACACTTTTTTTAACGCGGAAGAACTCGCTGGCACCAATTAGTGCTGTTATATTTTATAGTTCCAGTACTTTCACCTCGTTACGATTTCGTATGTCAGTACAATGTTTATAGCAGATAAAACCTTCGAATCTCAGGAGATTTTCCATGATGGCGCGCGTAAAACTTTTAATTGATGACTCCATAAACCCTTATCGGTGCAAATAGAAGGGTGACGTGGGCCTGTTTATGTTTATAGAGGCCTTTATGACAGCTGTAAACGGAAATGCTTTCTATTAATAGAGAAGAAATCTTTATCCGATGAAAATATTTACTGTTAATGCCCTTGCTTTCTGTATCCATTGAGGTATTAAAACTAAGTAGGTACTTGTACGCGAATAGGACCGAACAGGACCGAACAGGACCGACAGAAACAGGACTTTCTACCGAAACCAAAACCAAATTCGGTATCTGTTTCAGTTTCGGCTGAAACCGAATCCGAAACCGACTTTTTCAGACATGTTAAAAATATATTGTTTACTGAAATTTGGCTTATATACACTTAAAGACAGTTAAAAAACCTCTTAAATGAAATAAAAAAGTGTGAAAAAATATTTTAAAAAAAACACGAGACACGAATTCTACGGAAATCAACCGATCGACGCGCGACGCACGAACGCAAGATTTCGTACATTTTCTGTAGAAGCCGAAACTTGTGATGAAGCTAGATTTTCTGCCGAAGCCGAAACTAGTGCCGAACTAGTTCGATCGCTCACTAATACTAACGTATTGGAGAGGCTATCACAAATCACAAGTACAAAATGATGCTCCATTTCGGTAATAGTTATAACTAAAAGCGCTGTAGCGCTGAAATAAAAATTAAGTTTTCAAAGGATGCAATAATGTAGCGCTAAATCCTTTCTTAGATTGTAATTTTCATGGCAACATGGCGTCCACAGAAAGACTCATTGTGCACGCTAATCTCAGAAACAGATTAACCGATTTGAATGCGGTTCTGGATTAAACTATAGGATACTTTTTATCCTGGAAAAATGTTAACTTCCTGTGGGATTTTTAAAAAACGCGGGCGTAGTCGCGGGCAAAATATATTGTAATATAATTTAGCCACATTAACCAAGTTCGTGGCCCAAAATCGATACGAGCTTTAAAAGCTAAAATGACTTGTCCAAACCATTGTCCGGGCGTCCATCCATTAGACAATCAGATAAAAAAAGCACACAGCATACTTAATAATGAACAGTGAGGAATCTCTTTTTTCATATAATTTTTTTGTTCCCTCCATAAAACGAAAACTCTTTATAACAAAAAATTAGGATTAAAAATTCAAATACTTCTTTAATCTCAAAAACAATGTACCTATATATGTTAACTGTTTTAGCCAAATAGGCAAAAGGTGGCGTTAATATAGGTACTAATTCTAAACTGTGATACGAGTATGTGCTCGAGTATGTATTCGCCAAGTAGTAAGTATTTTTTATATACACATGCGAGCCTTAGTACAAGTAGCCACAAGTATTCGTATACTAGGTCTAGTATATATATACAATTTATACTAGTGTATAAAGTAGGAGAAACTTTCGAGCAAGTCGAGCATTGCTCGGCGATTTACGAGCACTCATCCCCACTACTCGCGATTCGGCGAATAATCGGCTCCGCGCATGGCGAGTTTACTATTATTTTACACTAGCTGGCGCCCGCGACTTTGTCCGCGTTGAAAAAGAAAAAAGTAGCCCATCCTGTGTCCTGTACGTCTAAATGTTTATCTACCAAGTTTCATGAAAATCAATTAATTCGTTTAAGAGTTATGGAGGAACATACATACATACATACAATACCTACACTTACAGATTTATTATTAGTATTGATGATAATTGATAAAATATTTTCACTTCGTCGCTGCGCGTGCGAATCCGCGTAAGAGCAACTTGTAAAAACCGCGTAACAGCAAAACGCGCAAAATTGAGATATCATGCTAGCCGATTCGAAATGCATAATTCTGATCGGCTAAAGTTTGTTTTTTAATCTCAGACAAAAATGACATTGCATGTAACATGCATTACACACATTACATGGTATCATTATATGCAAACTTGACATTTGCATGTGTGTCGTTCATTGTAAAAGTAAACTATCTCCTTGTAACTGAATTTTAGAATAACGAGCTTTTTGCGAATTATAGTGTAGGAAAAAAAATATAAGCATTCATTCATTGTTTTCATCTATGGGATTTTAATGCAACTATTGGATTACTTCACTTTTATATTGAAAGTTATGACTAAATGTGATACCATTAGGCAAGAAAAGATGGTTTTAAAAATAGGGAGTAACACCACTTTTACAATGAACGACACATGTGTCATTTTTGTCTGAGATTAAAAAAAGACTATTAGCCCAGTCAAATAAGATCAAAAGCAGGGCTGACCCGGGAATAATTAAAAGTGTCGATTTTCCTTCGGAAATCGTTGAGGGGGCTCACTGGCAGTCTACATTTCGAAACTCGGGGTTCCCACCCTCTTGCTTCAGCCGCCATCTTGAATTTAAGGGTAAATTTTTGTTTATTCAATAACTCGTTTATTTTCAATTTTACACGGAAAATGGTTATCACCAAAGTTGTTTGGAATTGAATTTCCTACAATTTTGGTCCTCATCAATTTTTTTCTACGATCGATATTTTTCGATGTAGACCCGAAAAGGGGGGGTTAATTTTTTATTATCAAATAACCCGTTTACTTTCAATTTCGCACGAAAAATGGTTATGACCAAAGTTGTTTGAAATAAAATTTCCTACAATTTTGGTTCTCTTCAATTTTTTTCTATCATTGATATTTTTCGATGTAGACCTCAAAAGAGGTGGGGGTGAATTTTTTATTATCAAATAACTCGTTTATTTTCAACTTCACAAGAAAAATGGTCATGACCAAAGTTGTTTGGAATTAAATTTCCTACAATTTTGGTTCTCTTCAAATTCTTGCTATCATTGATATTTTTCGATGTAAACCTCAAAAGAGGTGGGGGTGAACCAAATAATTCTATTATCTCGTTTATTATATTATTATTAGTATTATGATTATTATTTCAAGTATATTTGTAATTTTTTGTATAAATGATGATGTATAAACGATGCAAGATTCATATTTTCAGGATGCACGCTTATGGTAAAGGGAAAGGAGTGTACACTAAGAAATAAAGTATAAAGTACGATGAGCATTTCAAATTTTCAACACTGTAATTTCCCAACTGGAAAAATAAAATTTTCACCAAAAATGTATGACATTTAATTCCAAACAACTTCGGTCGTAACCATTTTTCTTGTGAAGTTGAAAATAAACGAGTTATTTGATAATAAAAAATTCACCCCCCCTTTTCGGGTCTACATCGAAAAATATCGATCGTAGAAAAAAATTGATGAGGACCAAAATTGTAGGAAATTCAATTCCAAACAACTTTGGTAATAACCATTTTCCGTGTAAAATTGAAAATAAACGAGTTATTGAATAAACAAAAATTTACCCTTAAATTCAAGATGGCGGCTGAAGCAAGAGGGTGGGAACCCCGAGTTTCGAAATGTAGACTGCCAGTGAGCCCCCTCACCGATTTCCGAAGGAAAATCGACACTTTTAATTATTCCCGGGTCAAATCCTTATTTGATTGGGCTAATAGCACGATATCACAATTTTGCGCGATTTGCTGTTACGCGGTTTTTACAAGTTGGTCTTACGCGAATTCGCACGCGCAGCGACATTTGTTTCTATTTTTTTAGCTCCAGGCAAATCTGGGACACTTTCCTTTACCACATGCTCACACAGGCAGTTTGGACTGGATTTCTTTTCAAACTTGTATAGGTACATAGTAGACTGAAAACCCGACGTGACTGTAATTTCTTTTAGAATTAATCGTTTTAAAGTTTCCCTACCGTATTCTCCTTATACTAAGCAAAGACCTCTTCGTCGAGGTCAAGGATAGTAGGCGTATCACACAAAATATTACAGAAAGGATATATACCTACCATGAACTTTGTAAAGATTTTATCCCTACGAATGAAAGGGAGTATATTTTGGGTTTGTATTATATTGTCGCCTAATACAAGAGAAATTTTATTCAAGGGCGGACATTTTCTTGACGTTATTTAAAGTATTTTGTTATAAAATATCGCTGTACTTATCTTGGCGTTTACAGACTACAGTGTTTAGAAAGAAAATAGTTTTGACGAGCCCGTTGGATGAGTGGCAAGGGTGCTTGCCTAACGTCTCAGGGGCCCCGGGTTCGATTCCCGGCGGGGTCAACTTTGGAAATTTTAATATAATTTTCAAAAATTGACTCTGATCTGGATTTGAAAAGTAGTGGTAGGGCACACTGCGTTTCGCAGTCATTTTGGGCAGCCCGTCTGGCGGCAGTAACCACCACCTTACAGAATACCACCGTGAAATAACAGCATATGTGCTGTTGTGTTTCGGTGAGTGAGTAAGGGATGCCAGAGCCCATTACCCCCCATCCCTCTTATTTTTAAGTAGCATTAAATGTTTTAAGAAATTTTATAATAAACTGAATACTAGAAGAGATATAAGCATATAAGTTACTTTTGAATATATAAAAAAATGATCAAAATATACTAAATATGGAATAAAACTACCATGTCTTTTTGAAACATACAATATGAAGGATTGTGATTGTATTTTTACAATAAAAACATTTTTGGATTTTTTTGTTTTATGGCCCTTTAGTTTTTAAGCAGCGATATATAGATTCCACAACGTAGGGTCCTAACCACTAGACGATCACGGACAATTCAAACCACTCGATGGAAAGGACCACCAGGCAAAAGGAATGTTGGCAGACCGTATAGCCGGTGGACTGATGAAATTGTCCAAATCGCTGGGAAAGACTGGATGACTGCTGGATTAAATAGAGAATCGTGGAAAAAGATGGAGGAGGCCTTTACCCAAAAAGGGATCCATATTTCATAATTCAGAAGAAAAACTAACAAAACACTAACAATTACATTATAAGAATTTACAAAATTAAATACTAACACTTCACTAACTTTAATTGTACCCTACATTTATATTTTTAGAGAGATATGGAAATAAAAGGCTATTATTATTATTATTATTATTATATAGATTCCATAAACATACGAGTACCATTCAAAAATCTTATTTGTTCATATACGACAAATTCGTTTGCGGACAGTGTAAACAGACCTTAACTTTGAATGTGACGTCATAACGACGAGTGTGCTAATAATTAATTTACGAGATTCCAGCCAACATTCTATACATTAGTAAATCAACCGCAAATGTTATATACGTAGGTATATCCCGTCTACAGCCTATGTCAAAATAAATGATATATGAGGTTTAATCTGAGATTCACAAACGTAGCTGCGTGTTACAGTTAATGTTAGAACGCTAGTAAGCGTAATATTGGCCGGATTTATGGTAGGGGAGCCCAAGAGGGGATTTTTGGATTTACTCGAGCGCGTCAGATATTGCCAATGTATATACCCACTGTCTCCGATAACGGATATGTATTAATCTGACGGTTTGGTTGGTAGGGTTGGCGGGGGTGGGGGTAAAATTTTAAAAACAACTCGAGCACGTTAGATTTTCAGAGGGGATGTTAAGTGAACCTAAACTAAGCTCCCATTTAAAATTCAGACGATTCGGATGTAACGGAAGCTCGTGGCAGCTTTTTGAAAATGCAAAAAATATTTTTGACGATTCTCAATTTTCTTCTTGTAATACACGAGCGTGTCAGATTTTCATGCAGACGGTTCAGCCTAAATTCCTGATCGTGCTGATTCTTAATCTGACGATTGTATGGAGGATTTTTTTAAAATACAGCGCCTACAAAATTTTGAACGCCTGTAGACGCTCACCCCACCGCTGAAATGAAAAACTTCATATAACCTTTTTTTCTTCTTACCATCCAATCTTCAAAGTCCAATAGGTCCCCACGACGCTGGAGTGACTACACACTTAGCATCGTGGGCTCCCTAACCAAGATGCTGTTATTTCACTGTGATTTTCTATAAGGCAAAACCCATTGTTGGTTGATTGTTACGCTCTTACCCTTTCGGCCGCCTACGAAACCAACGCTACGTAACCAGTTACGTGACAAGAATTATTTTACACCTATACTGGTCACCATGTAGTTTTCATACACGTTTTCAGAGGTACAAGAAAAGGCATACATTTCATTAAGAAAAATAGTATTCTGGAGAGATTATTTATTAGTAAAAATAAAATATTCGTTCGTTCGTATTTATTAAATTATTTATTTATCGTTCGTAAGGAGTAAACTCCAGTCGTGCGTCGGAGCTCACACACACTTTTTAGCGCCTTCGCCCGCGTAACTTTGTAAATTATATACTAAAACCATCGAAATACTACTATGGAATTTGCGTCACAAATGCCAAAGCGGCACATTAAAAGAACGCCTTTGACAGAATCATGGCGGACTCTTGCCTTCACGCGTCAATGGTAAAAGGTAGTAACGATCAACTTCTACTATTTCATTTTAAACTCTAATGGGTTGACGTAAAGTCACATTTTCTTTAAATTACGTACTTATTATTATGTTTGTTTTGTTTTAAATGACAGTTCATGCTCTACGCATATGTCACTTTTAAATGTTCCATAAAATTCGTAGTGTTTTGTATGGCACGCGGGTTCCATGTTGTAGTAGTTTGATGACTAAAACCTTCCTCGAGAACCACTCTATCCATTGGTGAAAACAGAATGTAAACCGGTGCAGTGGTTTTTGAGGTTATCACGAACAGACATACAGACAGACGCGACGGAGGACTTTGTTTTATAATATGTAAGGATAAATTCGTCTCTCACGCGGTTGCTATGTCGTCTAAATAAAGCCCCACTTGCTGAACTTCCGACTTACAAACTAAATAACGATGTGAACGTAATAACGAACTATTTATAACTAGTAATAACTGAGTACTAAAAACAATTCAATGTCAAAAACACAAATACACTTTCAGTGGTCTGATTGGGGGCTAATTAAAGTAATTAAAAACTACAAGCTATAATTAAAATTAATATAAACTAACCCCGACTTACTTAGGTATATTTACATTAGTTAAGAACAAGGTTTATTATTTTTTGCTTTTCAGTTTTGTCGGCGGTTTATTTTTTTTGTTAAAAAGTTTTTTTTATATAATTTTTTGTGGCTATAAACTACTAATTACTTACTCCCACCCTTAGGGTAGGATATTTTTTCCAAATTTATATGGGACCAACTTCGAGGTATACCTACTCTATCCAATAAAAAAAGATAATACATAAAAAAAAATATGCGTCGACTTGAGAACCTCTTCCTTTTCGTTTTTTGTCAGTGGAAAATATAGACGAATTGACAATACTTTTTAAAGCGAGTCGATTCTTAATATTGCTATTAAGGGGTAAACAAAGGCTAAATCGTTTATGTTTTATGTTATTCCTTTCTTTTAAGATATCTTTTAAAGATCAGATCTTTAAGATATCTTTTCTTTTAAAAAAAAATTATTATTGTTTGTCCATTCTTTCGATTGGCATCATAAAAATTCGGGTGATTTTTTTTTCACATCTAAGTCGGTTCGATTCTCAGACAAAGCAAGTAATTTTTAGAAAATCTTTGAATGCAGTATTACTAATAATAATAATAATAATAATAATAATAATTTATTTGCTGAATATAGGTAATTTACAATGTTTTTATTTATAATGTATAAGGCTCGCTACATTCTACCCTTTGGGGTGTGCAAATATTTTGAGAACACTACATAACAAAATAAGCTATTAATCACCACTATCCACAAAATTATCACACATATAGTCTTTTAAGTCGTAGTAACATTTATCAACTAATAACTCTTTAATTTTCTTCTTAAATATATTAATGTTGAGCTGCTTGATATTGTTCGGAATCTTATTATAAATGACTGGTGCTTGACAAAAAACACTTTTGTGCATAAGGGCTGTGTGTGCTTTGCGAATACACAGCCTATTCGGATCTCTTTGTTCTCTTTTACTGTTTTCTGAAACTCGTCTAAATAAAGTGGGATTCGATTTTACGTATACTACAACTTCATATATAAAAAGTGAAGGAAGTGTCAGTATTTTATGTTTTTTAAAATAGGGCATACAACTATCTGTTACTTTTAATTTAAACATTGCTCTGATACACCTCTTTTGTGCTTTGAAAACAAAATTTTTGTCAGTCGAGTTTCCCCAGAATAGAAGTCCATATCTTAGTACAGATTCCACAAGGCCGTAATATGCCAATAAGAGAGCTTCAATCCTTACAGTTTTAGATAGTTCGTGTAGGGCATACGCTTGTTTACTTAGTCGTTTTCTGAGACCATCAATGTGAGTTTTCCAATTTAATTTACTATCAATTTCCAGGCCCAAAAATTTTGTTATATTAATTTCATTTATAGTTTGATCTTCGTAATTTATGTCTAAATATAGTTTATCGCATACTCTCTGACTAAAATGCATGACATTTGTTTTTAACAAATTAATTTTTAGGTTATTGTTGTTTAGCCAGTATATAATCTTTCTTAAGGCAGTGTTTATATCATTACTATAGGTATCTTTATCGCTGCATTTTATCATCATTGTGCTGTCATCGGCAAAAAGACACATAGGATGATCAACAGTTTTCGGTAGATCATTAATGTATATTATAAATAATAATGGTCCTAAAACACTACCTTGTGGGACGCCGTATTTCAGAATACGTTCCTTAGATAAAAATGCTTCATGTGTTCTATTATCTCTATTTATTCTAGTAATCTCTGTAATTTGCTTCCTGTTGTATAAGTATGATTTCATCAGATTTAGTATATTACCTCTTATTCCATAACATTCGAGTTTTTCAATAAGAATTGCATGGTCTACATGATCAAATGCTTGCGTCATGTCCATGTATACCGCACATATTGGAGATTTAGTGTCTACATTTGTCATAATGATATCTAGGAATTTATAAAGTGCCTCATTTATTGTTTTGTTTTTTCTGTATCCATGTTGTTCACTTGTAAAAATATTGTACTTTTCCATGTATGTACTTATTTCCTTATAAATGTACTTTTCGAATATTTTTGAGAAAACAGAGATTCGTGCTATAGGTCTATAGTTTATCAAAAGTCCTTTGTCTCCTTTATTTTTATAAATTGGTGTTATGATAGCATTCTTTAATTTTTCTGGATACAACCCTTCACTTATACACAGGTTAATAATATGACTGAGATGACCTGCTATATTTTTTATGGTGTGTTTTACTACCTTTGTAACAATTCCATCCCAACCGACACTATTTGTATTTTTTAAGTTATTAACTATATTATTTACTTCTATTGGCGTGCAGGGATTTAAAAACATTGAGTTACTGCTTTTCATTAAGTTGGACTTTGTTTGTCTGATATTTGACAACGGCTTAATTCTGTCCACAAAATAATCATTGAGAATGTTAGACATCAGTGTTGGATCAGATACTATTTTGTTTTCCTGATTAATTTCCGTAATAGTTTCTCTCGGTCGATCTTGCTTTACTTTATTAATAATTTGCCACACTGTTTTATTTTTATTTTGAGCATTTATAATAGCATAGTTATTTTGAGACTGTTTAGTTAACTTAATGATCTTCTTAAATAATGCAGAATAATTTTTATATTTATTTTTATTGGATTCGTTCGGGTTTCTTCGATAAATGTCTAATAAATTCCTTTTCCTTTTACTACATAATTTCAAACCTTTGGATAGCCATTTAATTTTATAATTTGTTCTAATTGTTATCAGTTTAAATGGAAAACACAATTCGTAAAGCATTTTAAAATTATCAATAAATATATCAAAAGCAGTATTAGGATTATCAGTTGTATATATTTCTGAAAAATTCCAGTCGCTTATATATTTATTGAACTTTGTTAAATTTTCATTGCAATAGTCCCTTTTTTTAAAGCGCCAAAAATTACATATACGATTATCTATGACCGGAATTTCCAAAATTTGAGCAGTGTGGTCAGACAGAGCAAGTTCTATTACTTCAGACTTGCATTTTTTGAGGTCATGAATAAAATTATCTATACAAGTATTGCTTCCTATTCTTGTTGGTACTTTAATTTCAAATTTAAGGCCAAAACTTAGTAAAAGACATTGAAACTCAGATGTAGTGTTATTATTTTTCATAATATCCACATTAAAGTCTCCGGCAATAATGACATTTTTATTTTTTAGTTTTTGTAATAAGATCAATAGTTGCTCAAATTTTTCAAAAAAAGTACTTAAATTTGTTGTTTTTGGGATTCTGTATATGCATACTACAATTATTTTATAATGTATAAGCTCTATTGCACAACATTCAAATATGCCTGAAATTGATAAATTTTCTATATCGTTAAGTTTTTTATATGCGTAGTTCCTTTTTACAAATATGCATGTTCCTCCTCTTTTTACATTTTTACGGCTGTAGCAAGCAGCCATGGTATAGTTTGGTAAGTGGCAAAGTTCTTCAAATCCAACCTGCATAAAATGTTCCGTGATGCATATAACATCAATATTCTTTCCATTGTCTTTAAGTACTTGTAGGTTAGTGGTTAGCAGGTCTGATTTATTAAGAAGTCCAGCTATGTTCTGATGTAGAATGTGGAGCCTATTTAGTGAAAAACCTGTTTTGATGATGTGGATTCATCAGATTCTTGGATAGTGTTTCTCTTTGATTCACTTGACTCTGCTTTTTGTGTCTCTTTTGTATTTGAAGTTTTAAAATTGTTAATGTCTTGAATTATAAAAGATAAATCCTTAAATATAATTTTCATTCCTAGACGGTTAATTATTCCACTATATCTAAACATAGTAAAATCATTTTTAAGATTTTTATTGCTATCTATAAAATAGGCATATTTATTTGTTAAGAGGTCTAAGTATAGTAGATTATTAAAATGTTCAACTCTCGAATTATACATGTGAGTGTTGTTACCATATTTATAAGTAGGTGAGCATATTAATATATTTGTATGTGTGTAATTCTGTAATGCGTATTTTATTTCTAATATTAAATCTAAATAATTCTGCGTAATTTCAAAATCGCTTTCTCCTATCATTATCACACAATAGTCGTCCTTATTAAAATATTTAAGCTTTTTGTCTAGGCCTGATAAGATTTGTCTAATTCCCCCGTTTGGTGTTGAGTAATGACATATTTCATAACTGTCTTGAAAATAGTTTAATGTTGAACGTTTACTAACTTTTAAAAATAACATAAAGTCTTCTTTCAGCAAAATATCCTATCTACGATATTTAAGGTACTTTTCCTTCATGTCGCATAGTCTTGGGACGCCCTGTATATAAAATTCTCGTGACATTGTTTGTAACAAGACTCCGATTTTTGTGACATTTTTTTGTGTATATTCGGTGGGTCTGAGAATGGATTTTAAACTATTTTTTATACCTCTAAGTGGCCATCCTATTTTTTTTTTGAAGTCACAGATACAGTTGTCAATTATCAACGACGTTAGACGACATTATACTTGTCTACAATCATCGAAATACTACAATGGAATTTGCGTCACAAATGCCAAAGCGGCACATAAAAAGAACGCCTTTGACAGAATCATGGCGGACTCTTGCCTTCAGGCGTCAATGGTAAAAGGTATTAACGATCAACTTCTACTATTTCATTTTAAACTCTAATGGGTTGACGTAAAGTCACATTTTCTTTAAATTACGTACTTATTATTATGTTTGTTTTGTTTTAAATGACAGTTCATGCTCTACGCATATGTCACTTTTAAATATTCCATAAAATTCGTAGTGTTTTGTATGGCACGCGGGTTCCATGTTGTAGTAGTTTGATGTCTAAAATATATAAAAGTACCTACCTATAACTCAATTGTTTAGACATATATTAAGGATAAGCTCAAAATCCTTGATAAATAGCCTCTACTCCCCGTAACAAATACGTTTGGGAAAAACCATTAGTCTTTCCATCCATTTATTGTTACTTTGCATCGAGTACTTACCTTATTTCTATAATAGAACCCTTTTAGGTTCAATAAATGCGAATTCTCCTTTTAAATAGAATTATTTTCTTTTAAAAAAAGTACCTGAGTACATATGGAAATAATTTAAGGTGGTGATAAATGATTTTCAGTCCTGACTACTTTCTTTTTTCAACCGACTTTCAAAACAGGAGAAGGTTCTTAATTCGACTGTGTTGTTTTTTTTTTATGTTTGTTACCCATCAAACTACTACAACATGGAACCCGCGTGCCATACAAAACACTACGAATTTTATGGAATATTTAAAAGTGACATATGCGTAGAGCATGAACTGTCATTTAACACAAAACAAACATAATAATAAGTACGTACGTAATTTAAAGAAAATGTAACTTTACGTCAACCTATTAGAGTTTAAAATGAAATATTAGAAGTTGATCGTTACTACCTTTTACCATTGACGCGTGAAGGCAAGAGTCCGCCGTGATTCTGTCAAAGGCGTTCTTTTTATGTGCCGCTTTGGCATTTGTGACGCAAATTCCATTGTAGTATTTCGATGATGTTACCTCATTCGATTGAATTCGACATTGATTGATTGACATTCGATTGGGTGAACCAATTTTGATGATTTTTTTTTATTTGAAAGCTGGTGCTTCCCGTGTGGTCCCATTTCAATTTGGTCCAGTTCTGACAATGGCATCCATGAGAAAACGGTTTGAAGTCGGTTTTTTTGTTAAGAAGAGTTATTTTATGTAAAGGTCGTCTTATTATGTAAAGGTATTATTATAAAACTAGCCGTTGCACGCGTCTTCGTCCGCGTAACTTTATAAGATATAGTTTATGTTACTCGCTGATAATGTAGCTTGTAAAAGTTTCATCAAAATGTGTTGACTTTGTTTTTACGTGAAAAGTAACAAGTGAAGTCTTACAACTTTTCGCATTTTCAAATAACATATTAAACCTTACTAAGCGTCGTGGCTATGGTAGGTGAAATCGCACATAAAATCGCTTAAGCCTAACTTAACCCGTTCATTGCCAATAAGGACTCGCCTGGCGAGTTCACTAAAATCGCATACTGTTAGCTTAGAACTCGCTACGTGAGTCCAAACTATTTATCGGTTTTTCTTCAAAAATACTAGGAATTAATGTAAAACACAACTTATTCAATTAAAAAACCACCTTGAAATGTGGAGACATCTAATTCAAAAGCCGCGTCACGAGTCTATTCTCCTCATACGTACGGCCGATGACTCACCACACGAGTTCAACATATTAGGCCATTCATGTGAGACTTGAAATTTTTTGTGCGGCAATGAATGTGTTAACAAAAATGCTTATATTATTATGCTAATATTAGCTTTCAATGTGAACAAAATATGTTTCTTTTTTTATGTTAAAGAGTGACAGGCAAGCTCACTAAACTGTAGTTTGCTCCGTTATCTATAAAAACAATAGGTCTTCTGAAAGAGGGCTGTTGTCTGCCTGTACTAAAAATTTTTGATATGTACTTAGATTTACAAATCTTAAATATTATTTTAATTCAAACCACTTTTTTGAGCGATTGTACTTGGATTTTGTTGAATATCATAATACTGTATGATAACAACTTGTTCGTCCCAACAACAAACACAATTCAAACTTAATATGTACAAAGACCAACGTAGCGTATGAAGTACCTACAACAATACAGTAACTTTAATAAGAATTGACAATTATAATAACCCCTACCAAGAATTGTTCATTGTAAAAGTGAACTATCTCCTTGTAACTGAATTTTAGAATAACGAGCTTTTTGCGAATTATAGTGTAGGAAAAAAAATATAAGCATTCATTCATTGTTTTCATCTATGGGATTTTAATGCAACTAATGGAGTTACTTCACTTTTATATTGAAAGTTATGACTAAATGTGATACCATTAGGCAAGAAAATATGGTTTTAAAAATAGGGAGTTACACCACTTTCACAATGAACGACACAATTTATACTGTGCCCTCTACACACGCCTTTAAATTTAATTGAAAGAAACCTTACAACTTTAATTGGAAGTACTATTACGATTTGTTTATTGACACAAATATAGCCACTCCGGATAACCTTTGTGCCCCTCTTCACTTGAAATTCTATAGTCAAATAAGTCGTAAACGGTAAGTGATAGAAAAAAAATTTTTACACAAAAAAGATAGGAAATTTATTTATCTACAATAAAGGTTATTATCATTTTTGGCCTCAAGTGCACGGTTACGGAGATATAGGCCGAAACGATTTTTGTCAAAATTGCGGCACTTCCGCTCGCCTAATTTTTGGGATTTTGTGCATTTAGGGTCAGTAAGTGATACTGAACCTATTTAAAAAAAAGAGTTGTAATTTAGTGCAATGTGGACAAGATAAACGGCTCCTCTATTGCCTGTACTATTTGGTTAGCGTTTGGTTTGACGTTTGGCGTGGTAAATAAATAAATAAATTTTTGAAGAGCCTAATTAGTGGCCCAAGCATAAAGCGTAGAAGGCAGAGAGAGGAGACAGTAATTAATGAATTGTAAACAGTTGTTAGGGAAAGGTTAGATAAATACAGGCTTAGACATAATTAGTTTGTAATTATTTATATGCTCTTGGGCATTTATAATTACAAACCAATTGTTTGAAGAGACACTCGGGAATTGTGTAGGATCCTTCCATAGCGCTAACTTATTGACCAAACGTTCACTTTGAAGTAGGTATTTACTATGCGACCATCATTTTACAGAAGAAAAACAAACTCCTTTTTGTACTTTTCTAAAGCAACTAACTTTTAACAGATACTTTTTCAACCGACGAAAACGAAAAAACAAAAACGGAGGAGGTTCACAATTCGACGCGTATATTTTTAATTTTTTTTTATATTTTATATTTTTTATGGTCCGATTTTGATAATTCTTTTTTTATTTGAAAGGGTGCACCCCCAAGGGGGTTCCATTTTAATTTTGGTTTTAAAATTATACGAAGTTGGTCTCGTATAATTTTGGAAAAAAATTCAAACCCTAAGGGTATGAAAACAGGGGATGATTGATTGTTCACTCACCGATTGTAGCGTATAACCACGCATAACTAGTAGTCCGATTTTGATAATTCTTTTTTTAGTGGATAGGGTATACCTCGAAGTTGGTCTCGTATAATTTTGGAAAAAAATTCCTACTCTAAGGGTGGGAAAATTAAAAATTAAGCATGTAGTAAATATTAGATTATAGCCACAAAAAAATATAAAATAAAACTTTTTAACAAAAAATAAAACCGCCGAAAAAACTGAAAAGCATAAAATAATCTTATTATTTTACCTAAGTAATTTTGAGTCGGCGCCAAATAAGGAGGGGGGAATCTTGTAAAACGTTACGATGGGTTACAGGGGCGGGAGGGGGGTTCGAAAAAGTAGGGAATTAAAATCTTCCAAATTAGCATCCCTTTTCATTTATGTTTTACATTGAATCCCTCGAGTGTATTGTAAGTCATTTTTATTTTTTTCTCTCAAGTTGCCAACCCTTTTCGTTGGTAAAAATGGTCACTTGGGTGTTACGTAACGTTTGGGGAGGGGGTACAGAAACATGTAACGTCTTACAGGGCTCCACATCAGTATAGTTAGATAGATATACTTACACAACAAATAAAGGCTGAGTAAAGTATTCAAGCAATTTAATCTGAGTGCTAATTCCAAGTTCTACCGAAAGTAGGCCATCGACGACGCAAGTGGTACTGTGAAATAAGAAGTATACGTATAATACCATGCGTTGAGGGATTGCCAAATACATTTCCAACGTGCCGTCTCATGCTCCGCGCGGAATTTTGAAGAGATAACAAAATAAAGGTTGACTCACGCTAGACCGTGTCGGGCCCGAGCCGAGTGCCGGTCGTAGCACGGTCACCGAACCGGTTCCGTGCCTGTAATTACAAAGACGGACATCGGCCGAGCAATTACCGTTGCGCCGTGATGCATTCTACTCGTCCGAACAAAAATAATGTTGTAACTAGACTACAATCATGTTGAATTTTGACAATCTGGAATTAGCGTCCCCCCCCCTCCCTTTCTTATCCCTTATCCTTAATCCTTCTATGGTCGGCAGCGCACTTGTAGCACTTATGGCGTTACTTGAGTTATAGGCGACGGCAGCCACCTACCATCAAGTGGACCGTCAGCCGGTCTGTCGACCTTAACATAAAAAAAAATTAAAAAATTAGTGGCTATTGCAATCGCTCTGGACGATGAAGAATCTGATAAATCTTCAATTACAGGTTGAAGCCGAGGCGGGACCGAGTTGTTTCCAAGCGTTGACTGTTGCTCGGCCGTCACTCGGTTGCCGCTCAGTATGGCGTAAGTGTGTCCATACATAATGTATGTAATATTAGTTGCCCGTGCTACAGCCGACATTCGGCTCGGACCCGACACGGACCAGCGTGAGTCAACCTTAAGATATTTACACACAAGCTGGCTTACAGCCACTTAGAATTTTCATATACATATAACTTCGGTAATATTAGGTATTTTGAAATAATTCAAAAAGTGCTGTACTTTTTTATGTAAATATGAGGTAAATAATTTCGAAGGAAACTTCTTCATTTTAGCAATCAATGAAAAGTAAACATTTTTCAGTGCATCCAAATGACTAGTATTTTTAATCACTACTTGTTTTTTAATTTATTAAAAAAAAACTACATATTATAAAACAGTCCTCCGCCTTTGTCAGTCTGTCTGTCTGTCTGTCTGTCTGGTCCCGATAAACTCAAAAAGTAATGCACTGATTTTCATGCTGTTTTCTCCAATGGATAGAGTGGTTCTCGAGGAAGGTTTTAGTATATAATTTACAAAGTTACGCGTGCGAAGTCGCGGGCAGCAGCTAGTGTGATACAGTTTGCAATACCTGAAAATCACTACAGCGCCCTATCACGCTATACCGGTTGATTTTTGCGACAACCTCTAAGTGGCAGTAGTCCGGGAGGTGGCAACGTTCGGTTCAGGACTTTATCGTTCTGATTCATGATTTAACAACTGAATTAATGTCTGGCAAATTATTTTTAGGTATTTTCATACTTAAACAACATAATATTAAAATGACAGACATACTGCAATAATTTGAATTTTTAATAAAATCAAAATTCGCGTCTGACTCATTATTACCAACGATAAAAATGTCTAGCAATAAGAGATGGATGTTTGTTAAACTTCTTAAAATGATTTTTATAGTCGGTATTTATTTATCTGTACCTGCGCACAGGTACAGATAGGATAGGATGCGCACAGGTAAACGCAACCGCTACCGCTAGCCAGACTGCCCAGATCCTAACCGAAAGGGCAAGAGAGGCGACATATCAAAAAATCAGCTGACCTGAAACTCTCTCTCGAAAACGTTGCTACCTCCTATACTATAGGTATTAATTTAGTTCGCATCTTTCCTACGAATTAATTTACAGACGAAGTGAAGGGTACTATATTGTGTCAGTGTAGATTAAGAGCCGTTTTCAAATTACGCTTCGCAGCCTTTATATAAATTAAACACATTCACACGCTCGAACGCCACGTGAATTACACATTAATTCTAAGAAAGCAAATTTAGTACTCCAGTGGCTTTGACGAGCCTGTTGGATGAGTGGTTAGCTTGCTTTAACGGTCTGTCTGGGGGCCAGGGTTCGAATCTGAGCAGTGGTCAAGTGAAAATTAACTTTTCAGTTTTTTTTTATTTACTCCTTAACAATTGACCGGGGTGTGAAAATTTATAGGAGTAAAATCAAATGTCACATGTCACACTTTACGCGTTACAGGATAGCTACAATATGCTTCAATACAGTCATATTAATATAATATAATACATATAATATAATTATTATTATATTAATTTAATTAATATAATTTCAATAATTAATAAATAAATAACTAATTTAATTAATATAATTAAAACGTATTAAATTATATATTAATTGTATTATATTAATATGTATTGAAGCATATTGTAGCCTGTAACGTGTGACATGTTGTGACATTTGATATTACTCCCATCATACCCCGGGCTTATCTTTGTCGCTGCTTAAAAACTAAAGGGGCATAAAACAAAAAAAAAAAAATACAAAAATATTTTTATTACAAAAATACAATCACAATCCTTCATATTGTATGTTGCAAAAAGACTTATGGTAGTTTTATTCCATATGTGCGATATGTACAGTACAAATTATGTATTTTTGTATACTACACTAATCTATACTAATTTATAAAGCTGAAGAGTTTGTTTGATTGTACGAGCTAATCTCAGGAATTACTGGTCCGAATTGAAAAATTATTTCTGTGTTGGATAATCCATTTATCGAGGAAGGCTGGCCATAGAGAACGCAGACGAAATCGCGGGCACCAGCTAGCGAAATATAAGACTTACATAATATTACCTACGTTTTCTCATTTCGAGTAAGTACTGTTGTTAGGCACATAATATATTAGCAAACATTTTAGCTTTGAATTATTAGCCTATAAATAAGTACTTGCGTGACCTTTCATATCAGGTAAATAACGGACCAGTTTTCATGTTTGTACCTGAAAAAGAAGAAAAGAAATCATTATTATAAGGGTACGTTTAGTAAAAAATATTCTAACCTAATATATGTTATATTAAAACGTGGGAACTCCAGCTGTAAAAGGAGTAAACTCCAAAAAAGAAACGACATTTCTGAGATGTAATGTGAAGGTTTGGGTGGAAACAAAAACTGAAACTAATTACATATATGTAAAATTACAAAAATGTAAAGAATGTGTGACATTTTCGCGGCTTGTGTTCTTGTAATTACCTATTGAATAAATTGTTCATAGCTACCATTAAAGGTTTTTCTAAAATTTTAGAATTGCTGGCGCCATTTTATTGTTTTCGCGTGTTCAAATTGTTCAAATTCTGTCTTCAGTTATTCGCATTATAGTGGGTTAAGAGTTGAAGACGTGAGTGGATGAAGGTGGTATGTCGCATAATTCCAATTTTGAATAAATCGAGGTTAAAGTTTTACTTTTAATTTTTGAGATAAGTCGCCACGGAACTGATTTTTATACTAAATTATGATGCAAAGTTGTGTAAACAACCTAAAATATTAATGGTACTCGTATGATGGCACTTGTATTATTTAATTAAAAAAAAGTCATACATAGCTCCCTCTTCCATTAACTAAAGTAAACTTTTCTGCACTTTTTGCTTTTTAAAATTAACTGTACATAACACCTTTTTCAACTTTTTAATTTCCAAAAATGTCTTAAATTCACGATCATAAGGTCTGTAATCATTCATATTGACATATTACCTTTGTCAATGCAAAAAAACGCAAAAACCCAAAAATGCGACATACCACCTTCATCCACTCACGTCTTCAGTTGAGACAACGAATTCACCTAAATGCTTACTAAGTACTGACTTCACTCGCTCGTTCAGGATTTTTTTTAAGTTAAGGTCGACAGACAGACTGACGGTCCTCTTAATGGTACTGTACTTAAGTGCGCTGCCGACCATAGAAGGATTAAGGATAAGGAAGGGATAGAGTAATGGGCCCTTTTAAGATTAATTTTTTGGCAACATTCTAATATTTAACTTTAGTCTATCATCGTCTAAGTACACAAGCAAACATAACGTAATGTATGTGCTTATCCGAACCTGTAATAACTTATTTACAGCTAGCTTGAAGTGGCTCATGAAACATCTCAGTGGGGAATACGAATTTCAAAATGCTCGCGTCTGCAGGATAAATTTGATAAATAATATAAATAAGATGCAGGATAAATTATTTATTTATTCTTCTATCTATTGAGGCTATTGTAGTGCGTCAGAAATGGCCAAGATCGTACAGATCGTATGATTTTATTGCCAACTATACTGTTAAAAACATTATTATATGCGCTTTATTTCATCTACAATACTGTTTACTTTTCAATGAAAATAAAATATCCAAAAAAAAATTCCTGTATTTACCTGTAGGTTTCCCAAATAAAAAATTAGTTTAAAAAATAGTTCCAGATTTTAAGTACTTACTGAAGAGACATATAAAGAAAAAAATGTATATTACCATAAGACATAATAATGTGTTGACATATAATATGTTATAATACCGTATATGACACATAATATTATATTGAGTAACAATGATGTACTATCGCGGTCAAGGGAGCAGTCCCACCGTAAGGAACAATTTCGTGTGCACATTTTGTATTTATCTTTGTTCCTACTTCAAATACCTACTCGTATTTCGTATTATAACATTTATGTTACTATGACAACCTCAATTCAACGTTAGACAAATTTGTATGAAAAGTGGGTCTGCTCCATTGACCGCGATAGTACCTACTCATGAGCTATGACGCCCACTGAGTACTTCCACAAATACCAATCCTCCAATATACTTAGATATGCAAATGTTTCAAAATAATCTCAAGTGACATTGCGAAGTACAAGAATGTTACAGTTCCTAAGTAAGTATATTTCGTCAATATGGTAACAGGCACAGTCAAGCACAAATTTTAAGTACATATCTAAGTAATTTTATCCACCATTGAGTTCTAAATAGTCGGATAAATGACTGATCTAGTTAAACTTTCTGAAACAAATAAGTTTTAAAGAGAAAAATAGTACGTACTCGTCCATACATAAAGAAAAATATATTTTTCCACTTCTAAATATTTTCCAATCTCCATGATTTTTTGTATGTTATTGACACAGTAAAAGCCTAAGTTTATAGGTTTTCCTTTTTTCAAAATTTGCAATAGATTCAAACTTATAGGCACCTCAAATAACTTAATTTTTGTGATTAAAACTTTGTCGAATTAAACCTTTTTTTTATAAAAACTATCTAATTTGTTTTAAAAAGCGAAACCTATAAACCTAGAATATATTATGCTGAAACGATTGACATGAAAATCAAATTTATTTGTTAAGATTTAGTAAGTCAAAACTGTTTTCTCCCGAAATGGAAATATCATAAAAAAGTACCTATTGTCAGTCGCGAGCTGCAACGTTCTCTATCGCACGATTGCCCCGGGGCAAGAGCGCACGAGCGATAGCATGTGTTTTCCTAAATACCTATTTCGTTAGCATCGCAAAGCTTTACTTTCCTATTAAGTTCAGAAAAAAAATAGGAAAACTTAAACACGTTTTACAATAATCACATAAAACATTCTGTTTTCAAAGGTAAGAATATAACACAAAAGTGTTATATTTCTACCTTTTATTTATTTACTAGCTGGCGCCGCGACTTCGTCCGCGTTGAAAAATAAAAAGTAGCCTATCCTGTGTCCCGTACGTCTAAATGTTTATCTACCAAGTTTCATGAAAATCAATTAATTCGTTTAAGAGTTATGGAGGAACATACATACATACATACATACATACATACATACATACATACATACATACATACATACATACATACATACATACATACATACATACATACATACATACATACATACATACATACATACATACATACATACATACATACATACATACATACATACATACATACATACATACATACATACATACATACATACATACATACATACATACATACATACATACATACATACATACATACATACATACATACATACATACATACATACATACATACATACATACATACATACATACATACATACATACATACATACATACATACATACATACATACATACATACATACATACATACATACATACATACATACATACATACATACATACATACATACATACATACATACATACATACATACATACATACATACATACATACATACATACATACATACATACATACATACATACATACATACATACATACATACATACATACATACATACATACATACATACATACATACATACATACATACATACATACATACATACATACATACATACATACATACATACATACATACATACATACATACATACATACATACATACATACATACATACATACATACATACATACATACATACATACATACATACATACATACATACATACATACATACATACATACATACATACATACATACATACATACATACATACATACATACATACATACATACATACATACATACATACATACATACATACATACATACATACATACATACATACATACATACATACATACATACATACATACATACATACATACATACATACATACATACATACATACATACATACATACATACATACATACATACATACATACATACATACATACATACATACATACATACATACATACATACATACATACATACATACATACATACATACATACATACATACATACATACATACATACATACATACATACATACATACATACATACATACATACATACATACATACATACATACATACATACATACATACATACATACATACATACATACATACATACATACATACATACATACATACATACATACATACATACATACATACATACATACATACATACATACATACATACATACATACATACATACATACATACATACATACATACATACATACATACATACATACATACATACATACATACATACATACATACATACATACATACATACATACATACATACATACATACATACATACATACATACATACATACATACATACATACATACATACATACATACATACATACATACATACATACATACATACATACATACATACATACATACATACATACATACATACATACATACATACATACATACATACATACATACATACATACATACATACATACATACATACATACATACATACATACATACATACATACATACATACATACATACATACATACATACATACATACATACATACATACATACATACATACATACATACATACATACATACATACATACATACATACATACATACATACATACATACATACATACATACATACATACATACATACATACATACATACATACATACATACATACATACATACATACATACATACATACATACATACATACATACATACATACATACATACATACATACATACATACATACATACATACATACATACATACATACATACATACATACATACATACATACATACATACATACATACATACATACATACATACATACATACATACATACATACATACATACATACATACATACATACATACATACATACATACATACATACATACATACATACATACATACATACATACATACATACATACATACATACATACATACATACATACATACATACATACATACATACATACATACATACATACATACATACATACATACATACATACATACATACATACATACATACATACATACATACATACATACATACATACATACATACATACATACATACATACATACATACATACATACATACATACATACATACATACATACATACATACATACATACATACATACATACATACATACATACATACATACATACATACATACATACATACATACATACATACATACATACATACATACATACATACATACATACATACATACATACATACATACATACATACATACATACATACATACATACATACATACATACATACATACATACATACATACATACATACATACATACATACATACATACATACATACATACATACATACATACATACATACATACATACATACATACATACATACATACATACATACATACATACATACATACATACATACATACATACATACATACATACATACATACATACATACATACATACATACATACATACATACATACATACATACATACATACATACATACATACATACATACATACATACATACATACATACATACATACATACATACATACATACATACATACATACATACATACATACATACATACATACATACATACATACATACATACATACATACATACATACATACATACATACATACATACATACATACATACATACATACATACATACATACATACATACATACATACATACATACATACATACATACATACATACATACATACATACATACATACATACATACATACATACATACATACATACATACATACATACATACATACATACATACATACATACATACATACATACATACATACATACATACATACATACATACATACATACATACATACATACATACATACATACATACATACATACATACATACATACATACATACATACATACATACATACATACATACATACATACATACATACATACATACATACATACATACATACATACATACATACATACATACATACATACATACATACATACATACATACATACATACATACATACATACATACATACATACATACATACATACATACATACATACATACATACATACATACATACATACATACATACATACATACATACATACATACATACATACATACATACATACATACATACATACATACATACATACATACATACATACATACATACATACATACATACATACATACATACATACATACATACATACATACATACATACATACATACATACATACATACATACATACATACATACATACATACATACATACATACATACATACATACATACATACATACATACATACATACATACATACATACATACATACATACATACATACATACATACATACATACATACATACATACATACATACATACATACATACATACATACATACATACATACATACATACATACATACATACATACATACATACATACATACATACATACATACATACATACATACATACATACATACATACATACATACATACATACATACATACATACATACATACATACATACATACATACATACATACATACATACATACATACATACATACATACATACATACATACATACATACATACATACATACATACATACATACATACATACATACATACATACATACATACATACATACATACATACATACATACATACATACATACATACATACATACATACATACATACATACATACATACATACATAGTTTTAGTATCGTGTATAGAGCCTATAAACACGATATTTCTAAAAACAAAATAACTTACTCCATTACCAACCCTTACAGATTTATTATTAGTATTGATCACAAGGCCTCCAAAGAGGCATACCTACATAAAAAATTGTCATCATCTAAGTCAAGGAGGCGCAGCCTGCACCAATCGTAGTTCTAAGTAACATCAAATACATTATACCTACATACAGCAAAATGAGAGAAAACAATGGAATTGAGTGAAAGAGAAAGCGCTATATTAGTTCGTTTCAGTAAACAAACTATAGTATTGATAACGCCTGACATCGTTATCGCTGTGACGACAGTGGTTAAGGCGTGAAAAGGTAGCAGACAGACAGACAGAGAGTTATTTTCGCATTTATAATATAAAATAGTATGGATTAAACAAAAACAAGAAGTCTATACAGTTTTTATTTCCAAATAACCCTAACCAAGTACCTTACTTACGTATCTCGTATGCGCCCTTTTTATGAGCTTCATAATAAAAAAAAAGTAAAGACTGAGGTAATATAAAATACAAAGGAATGAAATGTTTCTAAAAGAATATTATCTTTTTTTCGCCGTCTAGTCTTACTCGATAAATTCTGATTTTGATTAACGATATATCTCATCTCCGACTCGAGTAACAATAGACTCGACACTATGACCTTAATGTACTGTACTCAATAAGGGATAATGTTAGATCATATGTTCCCATCAAGTCATTGTTGGTCTAATTGGGTAATCCCCCTTATCCTTAATCCTTCTATGGTCGGCAACGCACTTGCAGCAACTTCTTTATGGATGAAATACACGATCAATCATTTGACATGACTCCAAGCGACTTAAATCAAACGGAGCGACGCCAAAAATTGTGCCCACACACGGTCTGTCCAATTTACTGTCATTTATGCTGACCGAGTCGAGTGACGTTGACATGAGCTCTGATTAGAAAGCGGCAAGATGCCACGGCGTAGTGTTTCTAACAAGGAAGATAGAAATGTATTCTATCCTCCTTGGTTTCTACACTCACGATCAGTTGGCGCGATGAACTGACGTGACGGAACGGCGCGATTTGAAATCCAGTGTTTGACATCAAGCCATCAGTTTTTACCATTCACGATCAAATTTTGGCTTCACGTCAGTTCATTTGATGCGATGGACTGATCGTGTGTTTCGTCCATTAAGTAGGCGCATTGGGCATTTTTGAGATGGGAAAAAACTACTGAACTCGCGACCTGACCGTAACCGTGTAACCGACTAATTTAAAAAAAGAACAATTTTTGAGATGGGAAAAAAACCATAGAACTCTCGACTGTTACCGTGAAACCGATTAATTGAAAAATTTCAAAAAATTTAAAAATAAAAATAAAATCAATTTTTGGGATGGAAAAAACCATTGAACTCGCGACTGGTCACCGTGTAACCGTTTAACTGACAAATCTTTATATAGTACTTTAATGACAATTCAAAAATACACACGTAATTGTTCAAGTTTTCACTTCGGCCACTCTGGAGTGCCACTGTTTTTTTTTAACGTTGAGAAATCCTCTTGGATAGATACCCGGCACTGCGGGGTTATGCCGGATTCCTACCGGCTAAAACCCGAAGACTTCCTAGCGCGGCCGTAGTGAACGAGGTCGCGGGGATATGACACGACATCTGTGCCCCTCCACGGCTATCCATCGCGGGGAGAGCTACGCTCCCTGTCAGAAACTCGGCGTACCCGAAAGAAATACCGCGTACCGGGTACGCCATCTACGGACGAAAGTCGTTCGGTTAGGTTACCGGTACGAATACGGCATAACCCCGCTGTGTCCCCTAAACTGCAGGGTATTTCTAGAGGATTTCCAAACGTTAAAAAAAGATAGATCTTTATGTCATCAGTTTGTTTGGTGGGATCCCTTTCGACCATGTTTTTATTTCCAAACAAGAAAAGTCGCTAACAAACCTTTAGTTGTACGTCGCAAAAGAATTTTCCACAATTTACATTAACGCCAACGAAACATTCCGTGAATCTCACGAAACTGCTTTCTGCTAAATTAAAGTGGGTAGGTATAAAAATATATATTTCACTCGTACATTTCTCGTAAAGGTCAAATCGGCGTTTCTATTATTTCTTTTCTCATAGTATAGAGATTGGTCGCTTTATTGGTCTCGCTAATGGTACGTTTTTTACTTTCTTATACCTACGTTATTAAATTTAATTTAATGAATTTGAATTTAAAAGATAACTTTAATTAGATTCTAATAAATTTAATCAAATAAGTGGTAAAAATTCGTTTACCAGTTCTTAAGAGCTCATAATATCACTTTCCAACTCGAGCAGCTTACCAATCCAATACAACGTAATTCCCTATGATATTTGATTGTTCTCGCTGCGCTCGACTAGATACAGCCGCCGTACTTGAAAAATGCGGCAACAAATACTACGCCGAATTCGGCGTACCCGAGCTAGTCACACTGCAAACTGTCAGTGATGTGTACGTGCCGAATGTTTTACTAAATTTTGGGCATGATAAAATGCCAATTTGGGTAGTGAAACTGTGTAAAAAAATATAATTAAACTGTGTAAAAATATAATTAAACTGTTTAAAAAATATAATTAAACTGTGTAAAAATATAATTAAACTGTATAAAAAATATAATTAAACTGTGTAAAAATATAATTAAATTGTGTAAAAATATAATTAAACTGTGTAAATATATATATATAAACTGTGTAAATATATAATTAAACTGTGTAAAAAGTGATAAATAGTGACAATGTTTTACACACACACACTTTGCCGCATTCACGGAGCGCAGCGAAACCATTTATCTATGGTAATTCTATTGATTATTAGTTAATTAGTTATTGCTCGTAGTAGCAATACATAAAAAAAAACACAATATTTAAATATCATCTTATGAAAGTTTATTTGGAAACAAAAAAAAACATATTTTCATATTTCATCTATAATTTTATTATCTATACTTACTAATATTATAAAGAGGAAATATTTGATTGTTTGTTTGTGTGAATTGAATAGATTTCTTTCTTTATAATGTAGACATATGGATAAAGATTCAATAATAAATGTTTTAACGGCTAAAGAAAGGGTGCGCGGTAGAAGTCGCGGGCAATAGCTAGTCTATACCTATACTAATATTATAAAGAGGAAATATTTGATTGTTTGTTTGCATTGAATATGCTCCTATACTAAGTATTGGACCGATTTGAAAAATTTCTTTCATTGTTGAGAAGCTATCATGCACAGCTTCAAAATCCATACAGTTGGGCAACGCCTTTGATGTCGGGCGACGCCGCCACTCACGCGCGGATGTGCTAGGGTTGTCACAAAATGGAAAACATGTACGCGCCAGCCTTGAAAGTTGGAAATGCCGCCCGCTTCCCTGCGCCAGCCCCCACCGTTGCTCTGTGCAAGTACATTCGTTGCCCAACTGTATGGATTGTAAAGCTGTGCTATCAGTGAGTAACAAGGCTATATTATATTAAGTTACGCGGACAAAGTCGCGTGCGACAGCTAAATTCCTAAATAGAAATGTGCAAATGTTCATCAGTTTGGACAGTGAAACATTGAATTATTCATTCCTTAATAAATTATAATTTGTAATGAACGCCTGACCCAGTTGTCGCAACGCGTTAATAATATTTACGCGAAATAATATTAAACTAGCGATCTTGCTTGAATTCGTCTGCAATTTTAATCGTGTTTAATTTAATTTTAATTTTAGTTTTAATTTTAATTTTAATTTTAATTTTAATTTTAATTTTAATTTTAATTTTAATTTTAATTTTAATTTTAATTTTAATTTTAATTTTAATTTTAATTTTAATTTTAATTTTAATTTTAATTTTAATTTTAATTTTAATTTTAATTTTAATTTAATTTTAATTTTAATTTTAATTTTAATTTTAATTTTAATTTTAATTTTAATTTTAATTTTAATTTAATTTTAATTTTAATTTTAGTTTTAGTTTTAATTTTAATTTTAATTTTAATTTTAATTTTAATTTTAATTTTAGTTTGTTTTAATTTTAATTTTCATTTTAATTTTCATTTTCATTTTAATTTTCATTTCAATTTTAATTTTAAGCGTTTGGTCTAGTGGCTAGTAACCCTTGTTGTTAACCAAACGGTCGCGGGTTCGAATCTCGCTAGGTGCAAATGTTTATGTCTTAAAATTTACCTTTGTACCTGAGTCATGGATGTTTTGTATTTATAATATGTATGTATTTACAAAAAAAGTACTCTGTGTAGTATATCAACTGTCTGGTAACCATAATACAAGCATTAGTTGCTTACTATAGACCTAGATGGTGCTGTATAGAATGTGTGAGATATTTATTTATTTGGCTCACAAAGCTTCTTCATCGAGCTTTTTAAGTACCCTCGACACTCAAAGCAATAGAAGATTGTTATTAGTTTGACCTGAGTATTTGTATGTGTCTTTGGCATAAGCTCCCAAACTAATGGACCAATTTTTTTTTTTTTTTTTTTTTTTTTTGTCAACTATGTACCATAATCTGTCTCCTTTATGGGACAATAAATGGTATGTGTGTGGGGTTTAAAAGTGGCATGCCAGGCATGTGACCTGTGTCACATCCTACTCAGTAATTATAGATTATTTTAGTATGTCTTGGGGAACTTTGCGCTTCAGTCTGCGAACCAACAGACTATCCTCCATCAGAACCCTCGCCAAGGTATTAGGGTGATTTGAAATCCTTCTTTTATATGTTTTGGCATGTCGACAAATTTCCTCCGCGACCATATTAACGTGCAGATCATGATGCAATTGTTCGTTGGTGACGTACCAAGGAGCGTTGGTTATTAATCTTAACACCTTGTTCTGAAATCTCTGGACGATTTCTATATTGGAATGAGAGGCTGTTCCCCAGAGTTGGATTCCGTAGGTCCAAATCGGTTTTAAAATGACCTTATACATAAGGAGTTTACTACTGAGAGATAGTTGGGATCTGTGGCCAATCAGCCAATATAGTTTTCGCATCTGCAGGCCTAGTTGTTTGCGCTTAGTAAATATGTGTTTTTGCCACGTTAGTCGCTTATCTAGGTGTAATCCCAAGTATCTAACATGGTCCGCCTGTGGGACTTCAAGATTATTTAGCTTCACGGGCGGACAGTTGCCTCTTCTCAATGTGAAGGTAATATTGACCGATTTGGTTTCATTTGCCTTAATCCTCCACGTTTTCAGCCAATCCGAGATGTCATTTAGGTCATTTTGCAGGATTCTTGATGCTTCTACAGGGTCCTGATGGGAGGCTAGGATCGCTGTGTCGTCAGCAAAGGTTCCGGTAGTAGTAGAATCTGATGTAGGCAGATCAGACGTGTAGAGTAGGTAAAGAATTGGACCCAGCACGCTACCCTGTGGTACTCCCGCATTAATGTGACGAATCCCAGAAACAGCGTCACCATTCTGAACGAAAAAATGTCTGTCTTCAATGAATGACTTTAGTATTCTATACATATATTCTGGGAAAGACGACTTAATTTTAAATAACAATCCCTCGTGCCACACCCTGTCGAACGCTTGTGATATGTCCAGAAATGCACTCGCACAGTATTTTTTGGTTTCAAAGGCTTCATTAATTTTATTAATCAGTCTGTGTATCTGGTCGATAGTGGCGTGCCTGCGACGGAATCCAAACTGGTGATCAGGAATCAGCTTATTCGTTTCCATGAACGGAACTATTCGCAACGATATCAAGGATTCGTATATTTTCGACGGTATAGGTAGTAAACTAATAGGTCTGTACGACTTTGGATCCTCAGGTTGTTTGCTTGGTTTCAATATCATTTTTATTTGTGCAACTTTCCATTGTGGAGGAATGAATTGTAACCTTGTCATTGCATTATAAATTTCTGTAAGCCGCCTAATCCCGGAGTCGGGTAGTTCTTGCAAGACTTTATTCGTAATAAGATCATACCCTGGAGATTTTTTAGGATTTGCCTTTAGTATTACTCCCCTAACCTCTGCTTTTGTGAAGTTCTTTGGGGTCATTACTGCTGATTCGTTGGTGTTTAGGAATTCTAAGACTTTTTCCTTATGTTCGGGAGGACCTTCATAAACATGAGGCTGGAAAACATTAGCAAGATGATCTGAAAATGTATCAGCCTTTTCCTTCTCAGTACGTGCCCAACTGCCGTCAGATTTTTGTAAAGGTGGGGAAATTACTGTAGGTCGGTTTATTTTCCTTGTTGCTCTCCACAAGGAATAGTCTGTAGCAGCCGATGCATCAAGACCCTTAATATAAGCCTGGAACTCCGCATTTCGATTATCATCAAGGCTCCGCTTAAGATCTTTTACTATTTGGTTTAAGCGTTTCTTTGTGTCGGGGCATCTGTTTTGTTGCCATATCTTTCTAAGCGCTCTTTTTTCTTTGATCTTAGCCATAATTGTAGATGGTATAAATCTCTGAGTGGAATTATTCTGATTTATAGGAGTCGAATTCCACGCGGAACCTTGGACAACATTGTTAAATAATCACAATTAGGTTGTCAGTAACGAGTAGTGATGTTGGGTTTGCGGTTGCTTATCTTTGAAGTTATTTTATTAGAGCGAAATGTGCCCCCCCCAGAATACGAGGGGCTGCCTGAACTCTCTCCCGTAGGACAGTGTTCAGGGAGGGATTCTCCACTGTGCGTGGTACCCTCCTGGGGTAGTTTTGTTTTAAATTCCGCCATTCATAAAAGTTGGGCTGATCTACAGCTTTGTCTTTTCTGTAGGGGTGAGATCCCTTAGGCCGTGTCATAGGAGACTCAAGGCACGACCATGCCTGCTGGTTTTGGTTCGCGCTAAGTATTTGATTTCCCTAGTACCTCCCATATCTGGGGGGCATTCCCCTATCCACCACCTGGGGACGCGGTCGATGGGAGTCCAGCAACTCCACACGACATGGACCAATTTTGAATCGGTTTTTTTCATATATCATTACCATTTTTTTTTATATTACAGATGAGTTTGCTCTTGGCCAACAACCAGCTGTGTAGCAAGAATGAGGCCTATGATGGAGCGAGCTCACCCAGAAGATACCTATTCACTTGAACTTTGAAAATATTTGGGCTTTTTCAAAGCGCTTGGTCCGAAAAGGAGGGATTTGGACAAGATGAGGATGGTAACCAGCCGTACGTTTTTATGTCCGATGGAAGAAAGGGGAAGGCGCGGTATGAGCTCAAGTAGCTCCTGAGCACACTCTCCGAAGTACATCTTATAAAAGACACATAGACTGGCAATTTTGCGTCTATATGCCAGGCTCTGCATCTGCATTTTAAAAGAGTTGTAAGAGTAGATTTTAAAAATCCATCTTAGATTTAAAGAAAATAGTGACTACATACGTCAACACATTGGAGTTAAAAATGAATAGTAGAACTTGGTCGTTACTACCTTTTACCATTGACCCCATCGAAATACCAACAATGGAATTTGCGTCACAAATTGCAAAGCGGTACATAAAAAGTACGCCTTTGACAGAATTATGGCGGGGTCTTGTCTTCGCGCGTCAATGGTAAAAGGTAGTAACGTCCAAATTTTACTATTCATTTTAAACTTTAACGTGTTCACGTAAAGTCATATTTTCTTTAAATGACATATGTTTGGTTGGTTTTAAGTGACAGTTCATGCTCTACGCATATGTCACTTTCAAATTTTTTATAAAGTTCGTAGTGTTTTGTATGGCACGCGGATTCCATGTTGTATTAGTTTGATGATTGACCCGCGAAAGCAAGACTCCGTGTCAGGCGTACTTTTAAAGTGCCGCTTTGGCATTTGTCACGCAAATTCCATAGTTGCAGTACTTCGATGTCTGACACGCGTACTCAGTACATGCGCATGTTTTTTTTAGTTTATGTATTTGCCCAAGCTAAGGGTTATGAACCCGACCCGACTAGGGTTATGAAAATTATATGTGGGAGGTATAACCGAGGCTAAGTCTAAACTTAGTGTGGGTAAGGGTTAAATAAAATTTAATATTATGTAATCTAAATGCAACATTAAATATAGTAACATAATTGAGGTTCTATTCAACTAAAGCAAACCCCGATCTGAAAGATTTCCTCGCTACGATTTCCTGCATAATTCAAGGGCCCTCGCTCGTTATAGGCCGGGAGCATGAGACCGGAACTAGTTTAAAACTCTCATTAATAATCTATAGACTAATTTGCATGGTTGAGAACGTAACTGACCTTTTTTAATTAAGACTAGAGGATAAATGTTAAGGGAATAGGAAAAGCAATCAAGTTAATGATATATGCCTGCCTTTCCAGCCACCATTTTCCAAATCTAGACCATAAAAAGTTTGTAAAATTTATTTCCAAAATTTATTTATTTATTTACTCTTCCGGGTATCAACCCCGGAACCCCTAGAACAGAGCGTTAAGACAAAGCTCTTACATAAATCATCATTATATATTACTTATGTGAATAAAAACTTAAGATTTCTTTTGTATTTCAAAGAAAAGATATCTAAATCAAGATACATTATGCATTTAAGTTCCATCTCTATCTGAATCAGAGTTATGTATAATAATTATATATGACAATAAATATTTTAAAACATACTTCATTTCCCTATTTCAAATTAATCAAAGCCTATTTCTAATATGTTAGCGTCTGCTGTTTATGTGCTGTTTATATAAACATGTTTATGTTTATGTAGGTGATTAAAAAGTGCTCTGTCACATTTCAAAAAGAGGTGTTCATTCGTTCAGATTCATTCAGTGATATTAATAAAAAGGTATCGGTCAGTTGATGAACCCGCTCCTTTTTTACGTTTCTTTTTTTAAGAATTACAAGTAAAAAATAATCAAATTACTTGCTGAAAGGAGGTCGCCACATACTCGAAGTAGAGGGTGATAACACTACATAAGGTTCTGCATTTATGTGCCATCGCCTTGACTCTGAGTTCAGCTCTCAGACTATTATGTATAATTTAAGAGGCGCCCGGTTCTCCCTTGTTCGTTCAAGTGTGTCGTGATTTCAAATATATATTTCCATACAATTGAGACATTTCAAGTTGAGTGTATGTTTTGTTTAGTCAAGTTTACTGAATACTCGCCTGAGTGGCATTTGAGATACAGTTGTTTTTTTGAAGTCGTTATTTATGCTACTATATTAATTTTGTTATTTACTCTTGAGACCTTATTATTATGGTTATATGTGTGAATATTTGCAGACATATCAAATGTCAGGTGAGTTGATGAAGGAAAGGTGAAAGGCTTGAAGGGTACGTGGAATTGTAGGAATTATTATTAAATTCATTACGCTTAGACATTTCAAAAAGCGTTCTAATGATGTTAAAACAAACACATCCAGGTTTAAGTGGGTTGAATGTTTTACACGTGTAAAATTTGGATAAGAAACCATAGTAATAGTGATGTTGACTGTATACAAATAAAAATATAATTTTGCCACTAAATGGTGGTTTACATGATATAATACCTAAAAAATACAATATAACTTCACTTTATTTTTAAGAAATTTTATTTTTGGCGACGGTAGCCACCTACTATCAAGTTGACTGCCAGTCTTAAAAAGGTAAGCAAAATGCTTGCAAAGATATATTATTTCGATGTCAAAATGCAATTAAATCATCACTACACGTGACAAGGAAAATCAATCAAAGTGCGTGACGTCACTTGTTCGCAAACGTCACCGCTTTCAAAAACTGCGTCTTTGGTAGCTATGTTCTGTGTTCTGTGTATATACAAAACAGCATATATGTCAAAATATAAAGGAGATATAATATGTCAAAAGGAGTAGAATAAGCTAAGTATATAACATACTCGTATACGTCGAAACGCATAATTACACAATCTCCATACAGTTATCATGTGCGCGCTTCGAGTGCTCTCGTATTTTACATAGCTGTAAGGTAGAAGCGTAAGCGTATCGTCCATTCTTTATGGGCGTAGCGAGGTAAAGGCAGGAAGGGGCAGCTGCCCCACCTTAAAAGAGCGGTCGTTCCCTGGTATACTGTAATTCTGACGAGCTTCATAGCTTGTGACGCTTCTTGTAAGACCAGAAACTAACAGGCTTGAAGGCTGGCTTGTGAAATCCAACAATACGGGATGTGATCTCTAATACTATTAAAAACAACGATCAAAACAATATAATCTAGGATTTTCTTTGTCTGCCTAGGATATATACAATTCTAGCCCTTGCCATTCTTCACACGGATGCAATTTCTCGCGACCGACTAACCTTCACACCGCTCTGTCACACATCCTTAATCCTATTAGAAAGAAAGAAAGAAGGAAAGAAAGAAAAACGTTTATTTGTACACTGTAAAGTATGGGTATTTTATAATTTATAAAAAAATTATACCAATAGAATACAACTATTTTAAAATATATGTAAGCATAATTTAATAAACTGTAAAGCCGAAATAATATTATAAAACGTAATACCTACATACTATATTTATAATAATATTATAAATTGTGGTTGTTTATGGAGTCGCTCGAGTAAAAAGTGTTCAATAAAATTTTATTATGAAGTACAAGATTGAATATAGAAATGCAATCCCAAACGCTTTCCGCTAGTGACTTGTACCACACGTCGAGCGACGTAGTTACAAACTCTATTACTAGCAATCAGTCCGCACCATGAGCCGGCCCTCTCTATTATGGAATAGATTGGACTTCCTAGATAACACTTCGATACTCATCGACACTACATTTCTAGGGCATAATTGAAAATGAAAATGGATTACTTGACATAATTTCCTTTTATTATTATCTCTATTAAATTGAACCACATTTCTGTACACTTTTTCTTACTATAACTAACTTAATTAACTACTACATTGTGTGTTATCATTGTATGATAATATAAACGGATTATTATATTATTTACTATAGCTGTTGCAAGCGACTTTGCCCATGTAACTTCGACTCATATTTTCATATTTCATATACCTAATTAATTTTTAAAATGTGCAAAATTTGTGATATTTTCGCAGGTGGAATTTTTGTAATTACTGACTTAAGAGCGGGTATAAAGAGAAATAGCCAATCCTAGATTTGAATTTTATCTAAGTAAACAAAGTCTAATTTAATTAATTTTTTTAAATAGATAAATACATTATAAATGAAAGTGACGACTGTAACAGAAAACATAATATAATGAAATTTTCTTGATAGAAAAAAATCACCAAGTGAGCTCTCATTTCCATCGATTTTAGTTTTATTTTTAAAATGACACACATTACAAAGCTAAAAGTGTATCAGTAATTTCACTTCACATATTATAAAAGGCTGTATGTAACAATTTTTCATTTGACATTGGAGTTTACGAATAATTAATATTAAATACTTTTGGCACTTATAACATTTTTATTGAGCGAGATGTGCTATCTTCCGTCGCATGTTGTGCGTAGTTCTATGTATTTTGTGTCACTGTCATGTCCAAGGGGCCACGCGGGTGAAATTACTAATTTTGTTTGCTTAATACGCACTCTTAAAGCCAAAAATGTTTTTCCACAAAAACATTCTAGCTGTAATGACCATTTGAAATTGGGTTGTCAATAGATTTCATCTATATCGGCGGTATAGATGAAATCTATAGGCGGTATAGGCGGAGTTGCGGAAGAGTCTTCGTCCGACCTCGCAATCGCAACTTCGCCTATAGCGGACGCGGAGGACGCCAAGAGGTTTAGGGTCAGCGCCGACGGACGGAGTTGCGGCTAAGAGCAGTTACAGGTCGCAAAGCCCACTGAGCGCGCGTCACAAAGAGCCGGCAAGGGAGTTCATTCGCCGCGCGCCTCTCGCCCGCTCTTTGAGTCGCTCGACGTCATTTTATTTCATTGTACCAAATACAGTCGTATTCAAGAGCACTTTAGGTTGAATTTAAATTGTTACTAAATTAGTCTCTACGCTGCCACTCCGTCCGTCGGCGGTAGCCAACGGACCCTTAGTCGGTAGGTCTACCCACTACCTGTCAAAACCGTCAACTGTCCCCCGTCGACGTGGGATAGTGCGTAAACGTCTTTTCCCCACCTAAAAAAATAAAAATAAAAAATAAAAATAAATTGTGAATGAGTATGTCTTTGTTAAGCCTTTTCAAATATTCTTTTTCTATTTTTTTTAAGGGTGTACCTGGAAAAGTGCATCCTTATAAGATTACAATCTAGTCTAGGACTAATGAATAATTTTAATATAACCTAAACTACTAACTGTAATATTTATTAAGAATAATGTCCATTAACACGATTCTTATTGTCTCTATTAAGGGGAAAACACTGTTATTGTGATCTTTGAGAATATTACTGTTTTATCATTACTGATATTTAACTGATACTTTACTTGCACCCATATAATATGTGGCACACTATATGTATGTAAGGAAAAAACAAAAAAAAATGTAAAAAAATATCTAATGATTTTTCAAATAAATAAATAAAAAATAAAAAAAATAAGTCTACCACAGTACCATCTTGAGGCAGAAGTCTGACATAACCTACCGGTTTGTCACCCGGTGGGTATCCATGATGGATGCCTCTTGTAAATAACTCTTTACGTAATTTTTGCTTGTTTGGTTTGTTTAATATTTTTTTGTGGCTATAATCTAATATTTACTACATGCTTAATTTTTAATTTTCCCATCCCCATTTTCCCACCCTTAGGGTAGGATTTTTGTTTCCAAAATTATACGAGACCAACTTCGAGGTATACCCTATCCATTAAAAAAAGGATTATCAAAATCGGACTACTCTGTAAATAGTTATGCGTGGTTATACGCTAAAATTGGTGAGTGAACAGTCAATCATCCCCTGTTTTCCTACCCTTAGGGTTGGATTTTTTTTTGCAAATTAAAATGGAACACGCTTGTGGGGTGCACCCTTTCAAATAAATAAATAAAAAATAAAAATAAAAAAGTCTACCCCACTACCATCTTGAGGCAAAAGTCTGACATAACCTACCGGTTTGTCACCCGGTGGGTATCCATGATGGATGCCTCTTGTAAATAACTCTTTTTAACAAAAAAAAAACGATTTCAAACCGTTTTCTCATGGATGCCATTGTCAGAACTGGACCAAATTGAAATGGGACCACACGGGAAGCACCAGCTTTCAAATAAAAAAAGAATCATCAAAATCATTTCACCCAGTCGAGGAAAATACAGTCGAATTTAGAACCTCCTCCTTTTTTGGAAGTCGGTTGAAAAAGGCCGAAGGCGGTATGATCTCATGCAGCTTCTTAGCACACTCTCAGAAGATATACGTAACCTAAGTTTTGTGATGTCTTTAGCATTTACAAAACAAACTTATGCCCATAGGCAACCTTAAAACAGTGTCAATAACAGAACCCTTCTATTTAAATTACTAAACTAATTTAAACTTTAACCACGTTAGAGGGCAGCCATGATTGTTGTGAGATTGTAACAAAGTTTTATACTAAAGTTTGCGAACCCACATGGCCTCTAGGTGTGTGAATAATTCCACTAATGTTACTTGCAAAATGCGGTAGTCACATCAAATATTATTTAAAAATTTACTATATTGTTTGATGTCTACCTTGTTGGAGGCCTTATATCGAGCGCTCCTTAAAAACTAAAAGGCCATAAAACCAAAAATCCAAAAATGTTTTTATTGCAAAAATACAATCACAATCCTTCATATTGTATATTGCAAAAAGACTTATGCTTGTTTTATTCCATATTTCGTATATATTTTGATCATTTTTTATATATTCAAAAGTAACTTATATGCTTATATCTCTTCTAGTATTCAGTTTATTATGAAAGTACTAAAAACATTTAATGCTACTTAAAAATACGCTTCTAACGATGTATAATATTCATATATTTGATATATATCTAATAAGAAAAAAATAGCCAAAAAATTATTTAATTTTTTTCGATTAATTCACCTGTAAAAAGTGTAATTTTGATTTGTGGCCCTTTAGTTTTTAAGCAGCGATATAATAAAACTAGCTGACCCGGCAAACATTGTTTTTCCATACAATTTTTTTTTTTGGGTGGGCAACCCTTATCACTTAGGAGTATAAAAAAATAGTTTACGACCTATTCTCAGACCTACTGAATATACACAAAAAATTTCATAAAAAACTGTCAAGCCGGTTAGTAACACTGTGACACGAGAATTTTATTTATATACTTCGTCCGCGTTGAAAAAGAAAAACATAGCCTATCCTGTGTCCTGTACGTCTAAATCTTTATCTACCAAGTTTCATGAAAATCAGTTGATTCGTTTAAGAGTTATGGAGGAACATACATACTTACATACATACATACATACATACATACATACATACATACATACATACATACATACATACATACATACATACATACATACATACATACATACATACATACATACATACATACATACATACATACATACATACATACATACATACATACATACATACATACATACATACATACATACATAAATTCTAAAAACGTCAATTTAGTTTCAGTATCATGTATAGAGCCTATAAACACGATATCTCTAAAAACAAAGTAACTTACTCCATGAAATATCCCCTTACAGATTTATTATTAGTATTGATATATAGAGATAGATAGATACGTAATATGTATATGCAGGACTAACAATGTTCAAAGATATGAAAACTCTACTCACAAATGTTCTGATAATTTCAACATTTTATCTCTATGGAGACAGTATCCCCTTTGTGTTTTCCTGTAGCAAGTTTCACATCAACGAATATCAAAGGATTAATTCTATTCAAGGCTTCTCGTCTTGAAAACACAGCAACTGTAGCGCTTTACAATGTCTGTAATAGATTAGACATCTATAGAGCCACTTTAATCTACAACGACGGATTTCGCACACCATACAAAACACTACGAACTTTATGGAACATTTAAAAGTGACATATGAATAGAGCATGAACTCTATCATCTGTCATTTATTAACAAAAAATAAAACCGCCGAAAAAACTGAAAAGCATAAAATAATCTTATTATATTACCTAAGTAATTTTGAGTCGCCGCCGCGAATCACTCTTTACGTAATTTTTGCTTGTTTGGTTTGTTTAATATTTTTTTGTGGCAATAATCTAATATTTACTACATGCTTAATTTTTAATTTTCCCATCTCCATTTTCCCACCCTTAGGGTAGGATTTTTGTTTCCAAAATTATACGAGACCAACTTCGAGGTATACCCTATCCATTAAAAAAAGAATTATCAAAATCGGACTACTCTGTAAATTGTTATGCGTGGTTATACGCTACAATTGGTGAGTGAACAGTCAATCATCCCCTGTTTTCCTACCCTTAGGGTTGGAATTTTTTTTGCAAATTAAAATGGAACACCCTTGTGGGGTGCACCCTTTCAAATAAAAAAAGAATTATCAAAATCGGACCACCCTGTCAAAAGTTATGCGTGAGATCATACATAAAAAAAAAAAACATATATACGCGTCGAATTGAGAACCTCTAACCAAGGCAAATTAAGCCAAAAATCGGCAATCAGGGGAAATAAATCGTGTAGTTTTGAAAATTGGTAGAATTATACTTTACGGTATCCAGATTAACATACTAAAAGTCCTCAAGGGTGGGGGTTGTGCTAAGGGTGTAAAGGGGGGTTGAAGGTACCTTTTTTGAGGTTTTTGCTCATATCGCGAATATCTGTAGGAATAGCATTATGATTGCTTCTGACAAAAGTTTCTACATGAAATTGTCTACAAACTTAGATATATACATATTTACTCTACGATCAATACTTTAGGGACTACAGGCTGTGCAAGTTTACAGAGATACAAAAAAAGACGATTTCAGCAAACGGGCTCGTTTTTTTTTTCGGCGTTGTTTATCGCCATTTTTAGTTTAGAATAAGCAAGCTTAGTCATCTGCCTATCCAACATGAAAAAAACCCATGAAGATCCATGGAGAATTCTAAACAAAAAAGATGATAATGTAAACAAGGTCCGAGCGTTCAAGATACCGTGTGCCCTTAAGCAACGAAGGGCGTCAGCGAGTCGTAGATGGTGAGGTTGAGGTCCATGCATACCACTGAGGCTGAATAGACGTCTTTTCTACTGCATATACAAACAGGCCAAGATTTATAGCTCAAAAATGGGTTCGATCCGCAAGAAATCCTGCTATTTGATTTTTCGATTGGATTATGTCAGAGACTGTCTCCCAAGTATAAATCCAAGTTTGTGTCGCTTGAAACCGCGAGCGTTAGCCGTCATCTCGAGAAACGCCTTTTTACAAATATCTCGGTAACGGTGAGTTTTACGTTAAAAATTGTAAGAATCTTTTTTGTGGACAATAAAGTTTCCTATCGTTTTTATTTGAAACGTTTTTCTCTACTGTTAATATTTGCCGATATATGATCAATTAAAAAAAACAAATTTTTGTTTTTGGAAAATATTTCGATAAATTTTAGAAATACGAAAAAAATGTGATGATCAAAGTTGTAGAGCATAAATTTTTCTATAATTTTTGTAGGAAACTTTTTTTTGTAAAATCAATAGTTGCTGAGCTCTACCGCAATTAAAGTTTCCGTCAGGTAAAAAAAAAACAGCTACGGCAACTTTTATGAAAAGCAACACAAGACAGAAATATAAAATATAAGTTTCCCATTTGAAATTGCGGCATTAAATTTTTATTGGTAATTTTTTTTCGGTAATTTAAAAAAAAAAGATTTTCTTTTATTTTGCTTTACTATTAATTGCGGTAGAGCTCAGCAACTATTGATTTTACAAAAAAAAGTTTCCTACAAAAATTATAGAACAATTTATGCTCTATAACTTTGATTATCACTTTTTTTTCGTTTGTCTAAAAATTATCGAATTATTTACCAAAAACAAAAATTTGGTTTTTTTAATAGACTATATATCGGCAAATATTAACAGTAGAGAAAAATGTTTCAAATAATAATAGGAAACTTTATTGTCCACAAAAAAGATTCTTACAATTTTTAACGTAAAACTCACCGTTACCGAGATATTTGTAAAAAGGCGTTTCTCGAGATGACGGCTAACGCTCGCGGTTTCAAGCGACACAAACTTGGATTTATACTTGGGACAGTCTGACATAATCCAATCGAAAAATCAAATAGCAGGATTTCTTGCGGATCGAACCCATTTTTGAGCTATAAATCTTGGCCTGTTTGTATATGCAGTAGAAAAGACGTCGATTCAGCCTCAGTGGTATGCATGGACCTCAACCTCACCATCCACGACTCGCTGACGCCCTTCGTTGCTTAAGGGCACACGGTATCTTGAACGCTCGGACCTTGTTTACATTATCATCTTTTTTGTTTAGAATTCTCCATGGATCTTCATGGGGTTTTTTCATGTTGGGTAGGCAGATGACTAAGCTTGCTTATTCTAAACTAAAAATGGCGATAAACAACGCCGAAAAAAAAAACGAGCCCGTTTGCTGAAATCGTCTTTTTTTGTATCTCTGTAAACTTGCACAGCCTGTAGTCCCTAAAGTATTGATCGTAGAGTAAATATGTATATATCTAAGTTTGTAGACAATTTCATGTAGAAACTTTTGTCAGAAGCAATCATAATGCTATTCCTACAGATATTCGCGATATGAGCAAAAACCTCAAAAAAGGTACCTTCAACCCCCCCTTACACCCTTAGCACAACCCCCACCCTTGAGGACTTTTAGTATGTTAATCTGGATACCGTAAAGTATAATTCTACCAATTTTCAAAACTACACGATTTATTTCCCCTGATTTTTCTTATTTTCTCAGGCTACTCCTCCGTTTTTGTTTTTTCGTTTTCGTCGGTTGAAAATCAACCAAACATCTGTCGTTTAAAGAAAATGTGACTACGTCAACACGTATGAGTTTAAAATGAATAGTAGAAGTTGGTCGTTACTACCTTTTACCATTGACGCGCGAAGGCAAGACTCCGCCATGATTCCGTTTTAGGCGTATTCTTTATGTGCCGCTTAGGCATTTGTGACGCAAATTCCATAGTTGTAATAAATATATATTTTGTTTTATATTTTTTAACACATTCCACACAGTACCATCTAGTTTCAAATTAAGCAACTATAGCCTTGTATTATGGATACCACGTCGATATACTACATACTCGTAGATTACTTTTTTTTTTGTTTTTGTAAATTTTTGTGACTCAGGTACAAAGGTAAATGTTACACATAAAAATTCGCCCCTAACGGGATTTGAACCTGCGACCGTTTGGTTAAGAGCGGGTATAAAGAGAAATAGCCAATCCTAGATTTGAATTTTATCTAAGTAAACAAAGTCTAATTTAATTAATTTTTTAAAATAGATAAATACATTATAAATGAAAGTGACGACTGTAACAGAAAACATAATATAATGAAATTTTCTCGATAGAAAAAAATCACCAAGTGAGCTCTCATTTCCATCGATTTTAGTTTTATTTTCAAAATGACACACATTACAAAGCTAAAGGTGTATCAGTAATCTCACTTCACATATTATCTAAGGCTGTATGTAACAATTTTTCATTTGACATTGTAGTTTACGAATAATTAATATTCAATACTTTTGGCACTTATAACATTTTTATTGAGCGAGATGCGCTATCTTCCGTCGCATGTTGTGCGTAGTTGTACGTATTTTGTGTCACTGTTATGTCCAAGGGGCCACGCGGGTGAAATTACTAATTTTATTTGCTTCATACGCACTCTTAACAGCTAGAGTTACTAACCACTAGACCAAACGTGTCGTCATGATATTGAGTTATCGATGATTAGATCTCACTCGATTTCACGCATCTTTTCAATAGAATATGAATACTCAGTTACCTACTACTGTTCAGTAGGACAGAAAAGCTTTGATGGGAAAAGGTCTTTCAAGGAAACCCTTTCAATGAGACGTTTCAATGAACATTTTAGGCGTTTGTATACTGATGTGTTCAATAGAAACTGAATTTCAATTTATTGAGTCAATGAATTATTTATTTTGAAAACTAAAAACAGGTTTATTTTGTTTTATTTTATTTATTTCATTTTATTTATTAGGAAGCCAACACAGTAATCATAAACTTATTCACATTTTTTGGCACCTTTATAATGCAAGCGTCAAGCGACACCGATTGAGTAAGAAAGTTAAGATCCGTATCCGTATCTGTATCCGTATCCGCGGATCTACATTTTTAACGATCCGGGACATCACTAGTGAAAACAGCTAGAGTGTTATATTTTTCATTTTCCATCGCGATAAGGAATCTCAAAAAGCTGACTAAAATAAGGTGACCAAATTAAATATCTGCAAAAATATTACGAAAACATATGCCCACAATCAAAGATTTAAATCGAAGATGCGGCGTAATCTCCTCGCGCCATACTAAAAACACACCGAAAATTCTTAACAATGGGTTGGGCGCAGGCGCTCAACCCAACTACAGTTGCACGCCAGCTACAGTGAGTAACGGTCGCTTGTTGAGAGCGTCGCTATCGTCACAGTCACGTTTGACGTAAGGAATGTGTTGTCTGTGTTTAAAAGTGTGTTTAGACAAAGGTATATGTATTTTATACTTTTGTCTTTATTATGTATGTTTTATTTTGTAACACACTTTCGCTAATAATGCCGCATCTCTCGATTTAAATCTTTGCCCACAATAATTATGTTTCCAATATATGTTTCCAATACGAGTATGTTAGCGAACTGTCGAAATAATCCGATAATATCGGTAGAAGCGTCATAACTTCGTATACCACAGAACAATGATTGATGAATGTTCGAGCTCAAATAATTATTATAATACGTATGAACGACGACAATGGATATTGTTTTATCATGGATTCGATCATAATGAGTTTAATATTGGTATGAATTGCACCAATTGGAAGCAGTAATTAATTAATGATTTACTAGTACAATACTCGTTACAAAGTACAATACTACTGATGCCCGAGACTTCGTCCGCGTTGAAAAAGAAAAAAGTAGCCTATCCTGTGTCCTGATGAAAATCAGTTAATTCGTTTAAGAGTTATGGAGGAACATACATACATACATACATACATACTTACATACTTACATACTTACATACATACATACATACATACATACATACATACATACATACATACATACATACATACATACATACATACATACATACATACATACATACATACATACATACATACATACATACATACATACATACATACATACATACATACATACATACATACATACATACATACATACATACATACATACATACATACATACATACATACATACATACATACATACATACATACATACATACATACATACATACATACATACATACATACATACATACATACATACATACATACATACATACATACATACATACATACATACATACATACATACATACATACATACATACATACATACATACATACATACATACATACATACATACATACATACATACATACATACATACATACATACATACATACATACATACATACATACATACATACATACATACATACATACATACATACATACATACATACATACATACATACATACATACATGTATGTATGTATGTATGTATGTATGTATGTATGTCACAAATTTCGTCACAAATGTGTGTGTGTGTGTATGTGTTTTGACATTGCAAATGTCTTTTCGTTCGCTTCAGTACTCGTATAGGTCCCGATTTTACGAAAAAGTGCGATCCCCTTATATCTCGGAGAATTGTAAAGATATGATATTCAAAAATGGCTTAAAAGACGCGTATTTATGAGAGCTGTAAGGTGCAAAAAGAATTTTTCGAAAAAGTCAAAAACGATTTTTCGTTATGGCCGAAATAGTAAAAACAAAATTATTATTTTTTCCGAATTTTTGATTTTGGCGATCGATATTTTGGAAACGAAGAATGATACCAAATATTTGAGGAAAACTTCTCTGGACAATTTAGTCAGCTACAATTTGAGCCTAAAATAAAGACGATTGAGTTAAGGGTTTGCCCTGTAGCTTAACCTTTTTGAAAGAAGTCAACAAGTCAGAACAACATATTTTTTCGAATTCCGTAGATTCATTTTCAATGTGCTCGATATTATGACTTTTTTAAGTAAGTTTGGCAACAAAGTTGGCTTTGAACGCTAACGCACATATCCTATTAATGATCTCTTTTAGGCACCGAAAAAGGATTTGTGGTAAGAGAGCTTATTTCAAAGGGGATTAGGACTATTCCTATGTATTTAGGACAACCTACAAACATATTCGTGATCCTTAAAGTTTATTTATTTTTAGACTTCTCGGCCTTTTAGTATTATTCGTGTAAAAACGAAAGATAAATATAGGTAAAGGTTTTCAAATAACTAATTTTAAACCAGAGCTTTTTAAATTCAACCTAGAATCAGTTCTTAATTTCTTATAATGAAAGTAGATACTTTTATTGCATGCAAATTATATAATAATAACAATAATATTATAAAGTTTTTTATTTGCATAGCCTTAACAAATTAACAGTAGGTATAGCTAGCTAGCTGGCGCCCGCGACTTCGACGGCGTTGAAAAAGAAAAAAGTAGCCTATCCTGTGTCCTGTACGTCTATGTTTATCTACCAAGTTTCAAGAAAATCAGTTGATTCGTTTAAGAGTTATGGAGGAACTTACATACAAATACAAAACATCCATGACACCTAAACATTTGCCCCTAGCGAGATTCGAACCCGCGCCGTTTGGTTAACAGCTAGGGTTACTTAGGGTTGCCAGGTGGCCGGGAAATCCGGGAAAGTCCCGAAATTTAGCATCTCGTCCCGTGTCCAGTGATAACATTTATTTGTCCCGGAATTCTCGAATAAAAGGTTTTTTTTATACAAATTTACGATTATGACTGCCGGCCGACTATCAAGCTATGCTTAATACTAATACGCACCAGCGTAGCGGTGCTTAATTTGTTTTTAAAGTTATTAGTTGATAATATCTGATGTCGATTTTCCGCCAAAGTTTAATTAATAGGCCTAAAAAGGTGTGCATTTTTATTTTATCTTTTAAGTTTGTGCGATTTGATGGTGATTCTTCGCCAAAGTTGTAAAGAGGCGCTGAGTCAAGTTAGTAAAATCGACTGTAGATATTTTACATTTTAAAAGTTTATATAATAAGTTTATACAAAAGAGGTGCTCAATTGTTTTTAAGTTTAGTTGATAATATCTCATGTTGATTTTCTGCCAAAGTGTCATTAATAAGCCTAAAAAGTGTGCATTTTCTTTTTTTAGACTATCTGATACTTATTTTCTACCAAAAATAAAGAGGCGCTCAGTCGAGTTGATAATATATTCTAAATTTACTATATTTTCCATTTTTCTTATCTTAAAAAAAAGCAATTGTAATACCTATACCTATAAATTTAATACATTTTTATTGTCCACCCTCCAGTAGTTAAAGTTAAAACTTGGACCCCCTTTGTAACCCCAGAAATGTCGAAGAGATGAACCTGTATCTGGCAACGCTAGTTACAAGCCACTAGACCAAACGTGTCGTCTAATATTTATATATCCTAATAATATTATAAACGCGAAAGATTGATAGAATCGACGCATAGACAGATGTTACAAACGCAATACGATTAAAATTTGGTACAGATAACTTATTACCTGAATTAATATATGAGTAACTTTTTATCTCATAAATCTTTTTTAATCTTTTTTACTTGAATAAGTTTATGTTGCACCTAAACTGTGTACCACTAATTATATATTTTTTTGAGTTATTAAAATTTAAAAAAAAATTAAACATAACGCTCTTCCCACCGCCCGGTCGGCCGCTACTCAGGACACTTTAGACCGGTTTCAGTGCTCTCCTGACGGTCAGTCCTGACGATACGTACGACCGACCGCGTTAGCAATACGCGTGCGTACGGTCAGGCGAGCTCTGTAACGACTCGTGAATTTTCATACAAATGACAAGCGCGTCGGTCATACGGTCGGTCGTGCGTATCGTCATTACTGACCGTCAGGAGAGCACTGAAACCGGCCTTACATAGACACAGACGAATGACATCGACAAAGAGAAAAACAATGACACTGACAGTACAACAGGCCAATAATCGTAAGAGGGGTTTAATGTTACCAACATCTAAAGAGGTGATATCATTATGAAAATCCATTTTAATTACGTATAAAGAAAATAAAGTACGTTTTCGAACAAATTCCTATACCGAAACCAGTATCGTGTAAAGAAAAAAAACCTATTTCTTAGTAACGAGTTACCGAAAAAGTAGATATTTTCTTGTTTCGCAATTGGTTACGAAACTCCGGTTTCGTACGCCGTCGAAGGGGTTGCACGCTGCACGTACCGCCACGCTGCACGCTCAGCAAGAGCGTCTACTAAGGCCATACCCTTAGAATTAGACCACGCACCAATGTACAATGTTAGACGTTAGACTAATGCACGTAGGCAAAAAATACCTATTTCTTAGTAACTAGTATCGTAAAAAGTAGATATTTTCTTGTTTCGCAATTGGTTACGAAACTCCGGTTTCGTACGCCGTCGAAGGGGTTGCACGCTGCACGTACCGCCACGCTGCACGCTCAGCAAGAGCGTCTACTAAGGCCATACCCTTAGAATTAGACCACGCACCAATGTACAATGTTAGACGTTAGACTAATGCACGTAGGCAAAAAATACCTATTTCTTAGTAACTAGTATCGTAAAAAGTAGATATTTTCTTCTTTCGCAATTGGTTACGAAACTCTGGTTTCGTATGCCGTCGCAGGGGGTTGCACGCTGCACGTACCGCTGCACGCTCAGCAAGAGCATCCACTAAGGCCATACCCTTAGAATTAGACCACGCACCAATGTACAATGTTAGACTAATGCACGTAGGCAAAAAATACCTATTTCTTAGTAACTAGTGTCGTAACAAGTAGATATTTTCTTCTTTCGCAATTGGTTACGAAACTCCGCTTTCGTATGCCGTCGCAGGGGGTTGGACGCTGCACGTACCGCCACGCTGCACGCTCAGCAAGAGCGTCCACTAAGGCCATACCCTTAGAATTAGACCACGCACCAATGTACAATGTTAGACTAATACACGTAGGCAGCGCGGTCTCCGGACCGGAAGGCATAAATATTTAACGAACACAGAGCCGCTTCCGGTGATAATAAGCCACGAATCGGTATCCGGTTTTTATTCAGGAAAACTCCATTAATATTTCAACTGTTTCATGTCATTAATTTTCTATAATGCACGCACGAACATTTTCGTGTTGTACTGACAACAGTTGGTTCTAATGCCCAGTGAGAATTCTATATCTTTATCTTCTAGTAGCTGTTGCACGCGACTTTGTCCGCGTAAATTTATAAAATATAACCTATGTTAATCGTTGATATGGTAGCTTTCTATAGGTGATTTTTTTTTTAGATCGATCCAGTAGTTTTGGAGGCTATCTATACAATATATACTTTGAAGAGAATTAGAAAAATCAGGGGAAATAAATCGTGTAGTTTTGAAAATTGGTAGAATTATACTTTACGGTATCCAGATTATCATACTAAAAGTCCTCAAGGGTGGAGGTTGTGCTGAGGGTGTAAGGGGGGGGGGGGGTTTGCTCATATGGCGAATATATGTAGGAATAACATTATGATTACTTCTGACAAAAGTTTCTACATGAAATTATCTACAAATTTGGATATATTCATTTTTACTCTGCGATCAATACTTTAGGGACTACAGGCTGTGTAAGTTTACAGAGATACAAAAATAGATGATTTCAGCAATAATTTCACTTGTATTGACTCGAAATTTTTACACAACATTAAACTTAAACAAAAGAATAAAATTTTATATACTTTTTCCTCAAAATTCCAACGGAAACCGATTTTTTCATAAATAAAATTGACCGTTGTTATGGCAACCGTGGAACGTTGCTGACTGAGCCATAGTAAAGGTTTGAGCTAGTAATAAATAAAAGTTGTAGTAGAATGCTGAATAAAAGTTATTTATTTTATCATACATTACACAATATTTAAGAAAAACCTTCCATTTTTAAATAAATTCGGTTATCTCAGAGTAACTCACTACAAAAATATGTTAAACCTTTATTCATAGGTTAAACATTAAGCTGCGCTCATATTGGTAAAGATTATATTCGGTCTGAAGTTAGTCCTTGTCTTAACAGACATATTTAAAAGGTTGAGTTTAACCTTTATACCATCGAAATACTACAATGGAAATTGCGTCACAAATGCCAAATCGGCACATAAAAAGAACGTCTTTGACAGAATCATGGCGGACTCTTGCCTTCACGCGTCAATGGTAAAAAGTAGTAACGATCAACTTCTACTATTTCATTTTAAACTCTATTGGGTTGACGTAAAGTCACATTTTCTTTAAATTACGTACTTATTATTATGTTTGTTTTGTTTTAAATGACAGTTCATTCTCTACGCATATGGCACTTTTAAATGTTCCATAAAATTCGTAATGTTTTGTATGGCACGCGGGTTCCATGTTGTAGTACTTTGATGCTTTATACATATAAAAGTATCACCTACTCAGACCATTAGAGGTTTGTTGGTGTTAATAGGCATTAAAGTTCTAAGTAAAGTTTTCCATTAGGCTGAGTAATCTGATATCATCCTAAAGACTAGTTTGTACACATTAAGGGTCTGTTCAGACGTACCACAACCACACCACGACCACAAAACGTGGGCGGGCGCTAATTTGTATGAAAAGAACCACATTTTGCCGTCATTTATACCGACCACATCGCAGCCACGTCGCAACCATTAGCGACATCGCATCGGTTTGTGGCGGGGGAAGTTTGTGTTTTTCTTTCTATATGTTACCCATGTATGTTCTTAAATGTCCTTTACTACAAATAAAATATTATTCTATTCTATTACAAACGGGCGGCTGTCCACATCGCATCGCCACATCCACATTTTGTACGTACCACAATGCAACCGCAAAAATCTGCAGCGACACTATTCACACGTAACCACTGTTTGATTGTGATACGTCTGAACAGAGCCTAAGTTCGCGTTTCTCAAACTTTTTGATTAAAACAAAAACTTTTTACAACTATAAAATGTTTATCTTATATACTTATTATAGACATTTAAAATCATCAAGAGTATAAATATAAGATATAGGTAGATAAAATGATATAATACAAGACATATAGTAATGTTGCTTGTAATACTAAAGTTATAACTTTCCAACTCATTAAATTTATTTGTTTCTTTACAAACTATTCATTGTTCGTTTTGATATTTTATACACGATAATAAATCTAAGAACCTCGTAAAAAAGTCACAATGTTGCTTTTCCTTTCAAACTTCATATCTAGGTCACAAAATGTGTCTTATTTAAGAAGTTTAGGAACAAAAGGAGACATGGCATGTACTTATTTATTGTTTCTTTTTTAACTGACTCAAAAGGTTTTAAAAGTAAAAAATGAACAAAAACTTTTAGATACATAAAAAAAAATTAAGCCGTCGCAAACTAAAATATTTATTTTCTCAGTTTTCTAAAAAAAAACTATTACGTGTAAATGTCACTTCTTGTTACTAACTTCCTAATTTAATGTCAGACTTGACAGATGAGGATTGAAGACGTAAAAGCTTCAGAAACCAATAATATTGGGAAATGTAGTTTTTAGCTTAGGTTAAGGGGGTTAATTAGGTAAGGTTATTAGGTAGGTTTGACGACACGTTTGGTCTAGTGGCTAGTAACCCTAGCTGTTAACCAAACGGTCGCGGGTTCGAATCCCGCTAGGGGCAAATGTTTTATGTGAACATTTTACCTTTGTACCTGAGTCATGGATGTTTTATATTTATAATATGTATGTATTTACAAGAAAAAAGTAATCTATGTATTATATCAACTGTCTGGTATCCATAATACAAGCATTACTTGCTTACTTTGGAACTAGATGGTGCTGTATGGAATGTGTGAAGATATTTATTTATTTATTAATTATTTATTTATCTCTACAATTCCAAATGTGAACCTCACCTGCAGTGACCACTTTGAGAATCACTGCCTTTAGCTATTTAGGTAACACGAAGAAAATCGTACAGAACAATAATTGAAGTCTAACATTTTGGTACGTACATACGAATAGCACACTTGATTAGCTTTTTAAATTACCGGATCAATATTTATGTCCTCGTGTGGAGTCAGAACCGACCGTCGTAGTCAGTACACGATAATGAACCTTAAAACTTAGCCGTTAAGTCGCAATTTCGCTTATCTTTCTAACCGGTTAATTGATTAAAAACCTAAGTCTCTTCATGTTTTATATGAAGATAAATAATGCTTTTGTTTTATTAAAGAAAAATGTTACAAAATATGTAGCTCAAAACCTCATTGTATTTTTTTCTTCATCTAATAAAACCCAAAAATCTTATACTTAATTAAATTTATATAAAACTAGAGATGCAAAAATCGTTTCTTAGCTAGTGAAAGGGTGTGAAAAAAAGTCTTCAAAAAAGAAAAAGCAGAATGAAAATCACATTTCACACGTACTTATAGTAAACTTGGACACCAATATCAATAACAATCAATCAATACTAATAATAAATCTGTAAGGGTCGGTCATGGAGTAAGTTACTTTGTTTTCAGAGATATCGTGTTTATAGGCTCTATACATTATACTGAAACTAAATTGACCATTTTTAGATTTTTTTTCTGTATGTGTGTATGCTCTTCCATAACTCTTAAACTCCATAACTGATTTTCTTGAAATTTGGTAGATAAACATTTAGACGTACGGGACACAGGATAGGCTACTTTTTTCTTTTTCAACGCGGACGAAGTCGCAGGCACCGGCTAGTGCCTGCGTATTCAATTTACTCAAAACAGTAAACGGCCTTTATAAAACCGGTTTCACTATTTTGTCCCACAAAATTCTGTCTACATTTCTGACTAGCTGTTTCACGCGACTTCGTCCGCGTAACTTTATAAAATAAATCCTATGTTACTCACTGATAATGTATCTTTCTGTAGGTGTAAAAATTTTCAAAATCGGTCCAGTAGTTTTTGAGTTAATTCATTGCAAACAAACAAATCTTCTCTATGGAAGTATCGATTTGGTCTGAGGGGACTTGCATAATGTTACGGTATTTGTTTATGTTTGGTTCATGACACACCGTAAGGGCACGCCCTACGCGTCATACGGCCTTCGCACTTCACTGACCTTTTCTATAGGTTTAACACAGATTAGATTATTTTTCAGACGCGACATTCCAGTGTCGGGAATACTGATTTATTTATTTATTTATTTATTTATTTATTTATTTATTTATTCATTTATTCATTTATTCATTTATTCATTTATTCATTTATTCATTTATTCATTTATTTATTTATTTATTTATTCATTTATTCATTTATTTATTTATTTATTTATTTATTTGTTTATTTATTTATTTATTTATTTATTTATTTAATGGCTAACCTAATAGCATTTAATATTTTACAAATACATATAATAGATTAATTAAATTTTTATATAGCCTATTACAAGGTTAGGCATCTTATAGTTTATATGTACAAATAAAGTGCTAGTAACTAATTAAAAAATTAAAAAAATGATAACAATATAGGAGTACATACCTACATGTATCTATTTATTTATTTATTTATTTATCTATATCTATATATTATATAAACATCTATAATATATAAACATTATTATCTATAATATATATTAGATTTATTATATCTATAAATTATATAAACATATTATACATTATATACGAATGTGTGTGTGTGATACTGATTTGATTGAGTTATGTGAGATTTTTTGAGTTTACTCCTTAAGAATCAATTTTCATATACACACTAGCTGGTAAAACAAAAATTATTAAAAAAAAGTAGTGGTGGTAGTGGTACACTGCGTTTCGCAGTCATTTGGGCAGCCCGTCTGGCGACAGTAACCACCACCTTACAGAATACCACCGTGAAATAACAGCATATGTGCTGTTGTGTTTCGATGAGTGAGTAACGGATGCCAGAGCCCATTACCCCTTCCTTCCCTTATCCCTTATCCTTAATCCTTCTATGGTCGGCAGCGCACTTGTAGTATTTAGTATTAGTAGTATTGATGATTGTGAAGCCCGGTCTGAAAATTCATGGGAGTAAAATCAAATGTCACATATCACACGTTACGCGTTACAGGCAAGTTACAGGCTACAATATGCTTCAATAAATATTAATATAATATAATACATATAATATATTAATTTAATGTTTTAATTATATTTATTAAATCATTTAATTTAATAATTAATTAATCCGTTTTAATTCGGAGCTGACACACACAATTGTTTATGTTAAGGTTGATGGTAGGTGGATACCGTCGCCATCTACCATTAGGTGGACCATTAAGTGTTCTGCCAAAAATATGAAGAGCTATCTTCAAAAAGGGAAAATTCGTCCTGAAATCCCAGACATAAAAACGTACGTAAAAGATCCACAACCATAGAGAGCTCCAATACAAATAGCCTGGAGGTATTACGTGCTCCGAATACAGGGTGTTGTGGAAAATAACGCTTGCTATGAAGTAGAAGTAGAAACACAATTTTATACAGTACGATAAAATTTTGTTGTCATAACGCTAATGCGGGCTACTCCGCTATTTTTACGAGGCAACGTTATGAAAATAAACGGACCTTTTATTTACTACTAGCGACCCGTCCCCCGATTCGCACGTTGTTTTCTTTTTGCAAACCAAATGTCATCTTTCGATTGTACCAGTTTTTTAATTCTACCAGTTTATAGATATACAATATATATCTATATGTATGTATATTGTTATCATTTTTTAATTACTCGATTCTTTTGTGTATTTACTTATAAATTTTAATATGTCTAACCTTATAAATTGAATGACTAATTTAAATAATGTGATTGAAAGTTCCAAATGCGCCGCCGCGCATCACTCTACGTAATTTTTGCTTGTTTGGCGCCGACTCAAAATTACTTAGATAAAATGAAATAAGAAGATTATTTTATGCTTTTCAGTTTTTTCGGCGGTTTTATTTTTTGTTAAAAAGTTTTATTTTATATTTTTTTTGTGGCTATTATCTAATATTTACTACATAATTTTCCCATCCCCATTTTCCCACCCTTAGGGTAGGAATTTTTTCCAAAATTATACGAGACCAACTTCGAGGTATACCCTATCCATTAAAAAAATAATTATCAAAATCGGACTACTCTGTAAAAAGTTATGCGTGGTTATACGCTACAATCGGTGAGTGAACAGTCAATCATCCCCTGTTTTCCTACCCTTAGGGTTGGAATTTTTTTCCCAAATTAAAATGGGACCCCCTTGGGGGTGCACCCTTTCAAATAAAAAAAGAATTATCAAAATCGGACCACCCTGTCAAAAGTTATGCGTGATCTACATAATTATACGCATAATATACGCGTCGAATTGAGAACCTCCTCCGTTTTTGTTTTTTCGTTTTCGTCGGTTGAAAATATATCTTCACACATTCGACACAGCATCATCTAGTTCCATATTAAGCAACTAACTTTTTTTTTGTAAAAACATACATATTATAAATACAAAACATTCATGACTCAGGTACAAAGGTAAAATGTTAATACATAAACATTTGCCCCTAGCGGGATTCGAACTCGCGCCCGTTTGGTTAACAGCCAGGGTTACTAGCCACTAGACCAGACGTGTCGTCAACTCATGGTCATTATAAACTCATGTTACTCATGATAGAGGTATGTACAGAAGATTGACTCATCCGAACGCTTCGTTTACTCTATGGCGTCATAGCCACGTATAATATTAGGCACCGATCGATATTAGTGACTTGTAACTAATGAACGTGCCATCAAACAATACCATGGAAACAAAACTTTGACGGCGACTTGATTTTGCCACTCGATAGATCCTTCGTGAAGGTCGACCTTTTTGTTATTTTTTCCACTTGCCAACTTTAGAGACCTTTGAGTAACAATTTTCTTGCAAAATCTTCATAATTTTCAAGAATCGTTTGTTGATTTCGAGCCTTTCGCATTTCAGACATTCAGCAGACAATCGCTGATTTATTTAATGTCTGAAATTTTTTGCATAGAATTTTCATTAGATTTTGAAGAAATGAAGCAATTGATGAAAAATTATTGACATTTTAAATTAGTACGCTGATTTATTTAATCTCTGAAATTTTTGCATAGAATTTTCAGTAGATTTTGAGGTAATGAAGCAATTGATGGAAAATTATTGACATTTTAATTTTAGTACATCTGTCTATCTATACACGAGTACATATCCTTACATAGTTAAAATTGAAGTCGCTTTCCGCGTATGTCAGTCTGTCTGTATTATCCGCTAACTCCTCCTGAAGCGGGTCAAGTGTAGTTGTTTTTCGCCTCTGTCCATTTCTCCGCTAACTAATACTAAACCGCCCAACATATTTTGATTCGATTTCACCAATGGAAAGAGGTATATATTATAAAACAAAGTCCTCCGCCGCGTCTGTCTGTCTGTTCGGGATAAACTCAAAAACTACTGCACCGATTTTCATGCTGTTTTCGCCAATGGATAGAGTGGTTTTTGAGGAAGGTTTTCAGCAGAGATTGCTGAAAAACAGCTTGCAAGTTTATGAAAACGGGACACAATATCCTCTCATTTGATGAAAAGTGGTCGCAACCTAAGCAATATGCTTTACAAAGTGCTCTGTCTATTCTAAGATATAGTGTAAATTAAGGGCTTAGGAGACACAAGTGCATAATGTGCTATTTACATTCTAGTATTTTATAAGTGGTCACGATGACAAACCGGCTGCTAAGTTTATGAAAACGGGACACAATGTCCACTCATTTGATGAAAAGTGGTCGCAACCTAAGCAATATGCCTTACAGATGCTCTGCCTATCCTAAGATATAGTGTAATTTAAGGGCTTAGGAGACATAAAGTGCACAGTGTGCTGTTTACATTATACTCGTAGTATTTTATAAGAGTGGTCACGACTACAAACCGGCTGCTAAGTTTATGAAAGCAGGACACTACATCCTCCTACTACTTAGCCATAGTTGGCATGAGAACTGTTGTAATTTTGAACTTTAACACTAAGGATTTAAAACACAAGTTTGTCTGTAAACTGTGACATGTTTGTTATCCGCGTACTGCAAAACTAATTCACGCTTCAAACTTGTGCAGCGCGGACGGTGTTCGAAACTTTACGAAACACTATTACGCAATGTTGCCATTTGTGACGAGGGAATCCGAGAAATAAAATTATTTACTTTGCGTTTTGAGAGCGGAAAAGTTTAGCGTTGAACAACACACCAAATGATCACCAACTAAATTATGATTAAGTGTCGTCTAGAAATAGCACTAGGAGATCACTTGCCAACGGGAGCTGGCAATGGCTAAAGAATGGCAGTAATACGACTTATAGAAGATGCACTTTGACGACACGTTTGGTCTAGTGGCTATAGCCACTAACCTTAGCTGTTAGCCAAACGGTCGCGGGTTCGAATCCCGCTAGGGGCAAATGTTTGTGTTTACATTTTACCTTTGTACCTGAGTCATGGATGTTTTGTATTTATAATACTAGTATGTATGTATTTACAAAAAAAAGTAATGTATGTAGTATATCGCTCGTTGGTGCTGTGTGGAATATGTGATGATATTTATTTATTTATTATTATTTATTTAGTGTACCCTTCTGTTTTACTAATCTGAGACCCTACAAATATTCCATATGAACTACACTAAGTTGTACGACAGCCTGTCTTAGGACTTTACGCCTTTACATTAAAAAAAGTCATCTATGATCTATTCTTTTTCTATTGATCAAAAACGCAAACAAATATAGAGTCGCCATGGTCACTGGACTGTTTTAAAGATGCAATTTGTACATTAGGCATTATCAAAGAGAGGACTCAGTGATTAAATCATTTAGAATTTGTTCGTACTGTTTGTTTAGTTCTATATCGTGAATTGTTTGTTTACCTTTTTGATCAATGAAAAAAGAATACAATATATACGAGGGATTACTGCCTAATGATTGGCAATGTTACCCTACAAATATTCCGCATGAACTTTATTTCAAGACTAAGCCTATAATTAAATGACTAAATAAATTTACTCTCATACCGGACCCTGCCATGCCTTGAAAGGGATGCGACCTGTTTTACCGTTTCATTATTAATAACCAGCTAAAGGTTAGCATACACGATCAATATATCAATCGCGTATTCAACGCCGACTTATTCAGGTGAAATATTAACATTGCTTCCGAAACATACGTCGCGTGACTCGGATCGTTACGGAGTTTCTTTAGCAAATTGCTTTGGACTTCGACTGTAAAATTTATATGTCGCAAGGACATGTCGATATCTATTGGGAACCTTCTGTTTCATTGACTTCTCAACACGATTCTTCTAAGATTTTTTTTTATTTTTTATGTTAGGGTCGACAGACAGGCTGACGGCAGGTGGCTACCGTAGCCTATAACACAAGCAACGCCATAAGTGCTACAAGTGCGCTGCCGACCATAGAAGGATTAAGGATAAGGGATACGGAAGGGGTGGGGTAATGGGCTCTGGCATCCCTTACTCACACACCGAAACACAACAGCACATAATGCTGTTATTTCACGGTGGTATTCTGTAAGGTGGTGGTTACTGCCGCCAGACGGGCTGCCCAAATGACTGCGAAACGCAGTGTGCCCTGCAACTACTGTTCAAATCCAGACCAGAGTCAATTTTGAAAATTATATTAAAATTTCCAAAGTTGACCCCGCCGGGAATCGAACCCGGGGCCCTTGAGACGTTAGGCAAGCACCCTTGCCACTCATCCAAGATATGAAAATATCTTAGAAGAATTGTGTCTAATAGCACGCGTCTAAGGCCAGTTTCAGTGCTCTCCTGACGGTCAGTACTGACGATACGCACGACCGACCGCGGTAGCAATACGCGTGCGTACGGTCAAGCGAGCTCTGTAACGACTCGTGAATTTTCATACAAATAAGTGTCTCCATATACACGGTAATTACCGTAGATGCACCGTAATCTGGTTTTGATTTACCGTCAAGGTCATAATGTATTACCTTGACGGTAGATTTACTGTGATCATGTACTGCATAAAACGAATCTCAGTCAGTCAACTTAATAATTTTTTTAATGGCAACACTGCTCCTGGACTCCATCGTTGCCGAAAATTCCAGGAGATTCCTCAATATCTAAAAGTTTATCTCCACGCAATCTATTCTCGTCCTTATTTAAATATAGGAAGGAGTGAAATTTGCACATCTGTTGCTAATTTATCATTGTTCCAACGCCAACGAGAGAGAGAGAGAGAGACTGATATTTGATTATTAAATTAACTGATTTAAATGTGTACACGATTTTTTAACAAAGAAATTGTTCAAAATGTTGTTTTTTCCTTTGAAAAATTACACTGTAATTTACACGGTACACTTTTAGCATTCCTTTTTTTTTTTTTTTTTTAACGTAATTTTGTCTAGAAATACCGTATTTTTACCCTTGCAACACGGTAATTCTCGATTTACACTGATACAAATGACAAGCGAGTCGGTCGCACGGTCGGTCGTGCGTATCGTCAGTACTGACCGTCAGTAGAGCACTGAAACCGGCCTAAGAAATGAAAATTTCTTTAGGCGCTGATTTCGTGGGACGTACACGCTTTGTTATCCTTTTATATATGAAAACTAGCTGCTGCCTTCATTAACTATATACTTAAACCTTCCTCGAGAACCTCTCTATCCATTGGTGAAAACAGCATGAAAATCGGTGCAGTAGTTTTTGAGTTTATCGCGAACAGACAGACGGATAGACGCGGCGGAGGACTTTGTTTTATATATCGCTGCTTAAAAACTAAACGGTCATAACACAAAATATCCAAAAATTTTATTGCAAAAATAAAATCACAATCCTTCATATTGTATGTTGCAAAAAGACATATGGTTGTTTTATTCCATATTTAGTATATTTTGATATTTTTTTATATATTCAAAAGTAACATATATGCTTATGTCTCTTCTAGTATTCAGTTTATTATAAAAGTACTTAAAACATTTAATGCTACTTAAAAATACGCTTCTAACGATATAGAATATGCATATACATATTTGATATAATATTTAATAAGAAAAAAATAAACAAATTTTTTTTTAATTTTTTTCGATTAGCTCTCCTGTAAAAAGTGTAATTTTGATTTGTGGCCCTTTATTTTTAAGCAGCGATTATGTATAAGGATAATTATAAGGATAACACATAATTATTTTTTTTACGAAAAAAAAGTAATTTTACTGTCTGGTATCTATAACATCATTATTTTTTTTTAGTAAATTAATTATTATTATGAAGACATTAAAATGTATGAGGGGTAGGTAATGACTTTCCCTATACATATTTTCAACTAAATTTGATTTGAAATTTTGTTCAAACAAATCGTAGCAAAACACTCGTTATTTTAAATGGAAGTTATGTTAGGCCGAAACGAAATTAGCTGTGGCTAATTGCCTTTCAATTTTCAATGGACGGAGGGACCGACTTTTGTGAATATTTCAAAGTGCCATTACAAGTTGAATGTAATCAAATAATATAATGCCTTACACAGAAAACGCTTCAATGGAGTCATTAAAGCAAAATTTTCGAATAAGACATTTTATTTCTATACTTTTCAACCGACGAAAACGAAAAAACAAAAACGGAGGAGGTTCTCATGCGTTTTATAACTTTTTACAGAGTAGTCCGATTTTGATAATTCTTTTTTTATTTGAAAGGGTGTAATCTTAAAGGGTGGTCCCATATAAATTTCGAAGAAAATCCAACCCTAAGGGTAGGAAAACAGGGGATGTATGGCCACACATAACTTTTTACAGAGTAATTTTGATAATTCTTTCTTTAATGGATAGACACGTCGAAGTTGGTCCCATATAAATTTGGAAAAAAAGTCCAACGCTAAGGGTAGAAAAACAGGGGATGATTGATTGTTTACTCACTGATTATAGTGTATGACCATACAAAACTTTTTACAGAGTAGTCCGATCTTGATAATTCTTTTTTTTTTGTTGAAAGAGTGTAACCCCAAGGTGATCCGATATAAATTTGGAAAAAAATATCTTACCCTAAGGGTGAGAAAATAAGGGTGATTTATTGTTTACTCACAGATTTTAATGCTGAGTTGAGTATTACAATTAAAAAAAAGTAAATATTAGTATAGATATAGATTTGCAGAAAGAAATCCGTGCAAAGTCGCGTGGTCTACTAGTGTTTAACAAGTGGTCTTCGAATGCCTGAACAGATCTTCAATTATATTATAGACTATTATATTAGATACTCGTAGATACATAGACACACACGTCACCCCGTTTTTGCGTCGGACGTCGAGAGTTAAAAAAGAGAGGCAGCGAATGAGAGAAGAAATAAAAACTTGATTGCTTAATTTCTTTGCCCACAATTAGTTCTCTAATGGAAAAAATAATGAACCTTTTTTTACACTGCTAATTAAAAACACGCGAAACAGCGTGTAGCAATTAATCATAGAGGAAATTTGTTTCAACTACCAATTTGTTAGCTCGAAAGCGAAATTAAAATAACATGAAAGAAAGTACTGTGACGATTAATTATTTACTTATAATTCTCAAAAAGAATCTTCATTAATGTGAAAAATATATTTTCGTGATTTATTAAATCTACACAACAACCTTTATGAATATTATTATTTATTTAATTAATATTGCTAATAATTAAATAAAAAGGTTTGTTAATTATCTATTGTGTTAGCGTCTTCTGCTATTTATACCGACTGAAGTTGATTGAAAAGTGCTCTGTGACGTTACAAAAAGAGGTGCATTCATTCAGATTCATTCGGTGGTATGATATTGAAAGGTATCAGTCAGTTGATGAGTTGAACGAACGCGTTCACGAAGAGAGGTCGATGTATGTCGTTGGAATTGTAGTTCTGATAATATGTGTCGTTCATTGTAAAAGTGGTGTAACTCCCTATTTTTAAAACCATCTTTTCTTGCCTAATGGTATCACATTTAGTCATAACTTTCAATATAAAAGTGAAGTAACTCCAATAGTTGCATTAAAATCCCATAGATGAAAACAATGAATGAATGCTTATATTATTTTTCCTACACTATAATTCGCAAAAAGCTCGTTATTCTAAAGTTCAGTTACAAGGAGATAGTTCACTTTTACAATGAACGACACATATATTGGTCGGACGATAAAAGTAAATTGGACTAAACATAAAGTGGTTTAATTAATGTACCTGAAGTAGAGGGTGCTAACAATACGTAATTCTAATTTTGCACAATTTCAAGAGCCACACCCTCTACGATAAAAGGTCCTGGGAGAATATGCTCGTTAAACATGAATTGTCCAAATTCATCCCCATAAACAAAATTAAGAATTTACAATGGCACCATACCCTTTTTTCGTTCCAGTGGTCTTCAAAGTTTAAGGTTTAATTGAATTGTGTAACTCATCTTTTTGTTTCGAGCCACCGAGAGTTTAAACATTGATTTCACATTAAAATTATTTCTACCCGAGTCATTCGTACTAAGTGTTTTATTAACTTTATTGTAAACTAGACGGATGCATCTCGGTTTGCCTGTGTAGATAAAGGGAAGGTGGTATACAAAATAAATTAGATATTTGAGACGTTAGTGTAGAAACATAGGCGGACAGTGACATTATATTTGACATAAGTCTAGTGAAGTGGCTAGTAACCCTAGCTGTTAACCAAACGGTCGCGGGTTCGAATCCTGCTAGGGGAAAATGTTTATGTGTTAACATTTACCTTTGTACCTGAATCATGGATGTTTTGTATTTATAATATGTATGTATTTACAAAAAAGGAATCTATGTAGTATATCAACTGTGGTATCAACTAATAATAAATGTGTAAGGGTTGGTCATGGAGTAAGTTACTTTGTTTTCAGAGATATCGTGTTTATAGGCTCTATACATGATACATGATAAATCTTGCAACTGAATTATAAGATAACTGTATCTTTAACCGTTGAGCTGAAATTTGGTATAGACGCTTATTTTGGATGCCAATGCATGCTTAGCTATGTGACGTCATTCTAATTCCAATATGGTGGATCATCCAAGATGGCAGACTAGTTTTTTTCTGCACTACCACAATATGGGTATCAAATGAAAGGGCTTGCTGATGAGAACATGTAAAACTAATACAACTAAATTTTTTTAGTCCTCAATCATAGCTAAAAAATAAAAAATTAATTAATGGTAAAAAAACTTTTTAAAAACAAGTTTTTTATTTAAGTGCCCTAAAAAGAAGAAAATAATCTATAAATTAAATATAAAAGCTTGTCGCGCTTTTTAAAAAGTTTTTTTACCATTAATTTATATAATGTGTGTTAGCTATAGATATAGAGGAAAATAAATATACAAATAGATTGTAGAGATTCTGACAAATCGTGTTTTGAAATCCAACTGAAGAGTGTGTAGATTACCTGGTAACAATCTGCAGACCCACTCGTGTGTAACAAGCCTAAAATGTAGTTACGAAGTATAATGTAGGTCAAAAGATTAACCCGTCTCAATGCCGGCTTTATGCAAATTAACCATCAATATTACAATTTGTTATAATTTCAACAGAAATTGTTGAAAATCTGTTTATTTTGTGGTCAACCAACAACTTCCAACAATAATTTTATCTCCAATTAAATTTTGAGAGAAATTTCCGTTTAAACTTTTTATAACGATCAATATGTTCATTTATGGTTATATCTATATATCTACATAATATTTACATACATTATATACCTACTAATATATAAAATGAAAGTGTCTCTTTGTAATATATATATAGTATGTACGGTACTTAAAAAAAACTTCTTAATGTTTTTGTCTGTCTGTTTGTTCCGGCTAATCTCCGAAACGGCTGGACCGAGTTTGACGGGACTTACACTGGCAAATAGCTTATATTATGAGTAGTAACTTAGCCTGCTTTTATTTTACAAAAAAACCTATACATATAATAAAAACGTAGGTAAACGCTATTTAAAAAAACACACCCACACACGCACACAAACAAACACAAACACACACACGCGCCACACATCTATATATCTATATATGAAAATTACGTGTCACATGTTTGAGGTCAATGAACTAAACTACAGAAGCGATTTTAATAAAACTTCGTAACTATGTGTAATTTGGTCCATCTTAAAAGATAGGATAGTTTTTATTTTGAACCCGGGCGAAGCCGGGAGCGTGCAGCTAGTATATTTATATGTATAAAAACGTGTCTGTGCGAATTCTGCGCTTAAATTCAGCGCTTAAATACAAAAAGTGCCCAACTCTTTTTTTTAAGTTATAATTTAAAAAAAATTACATTAGGTAGGTACTATAAAATTTGTACTCGCCGCTTGTATTTTTCATGTAAATGTAGGTATACTAATGTTATGAAGCTAAAGATTTTGTTTGTTTGTTTGGTTTTACGCGCTAATCTCAGGAACTACTGGTTCGAATTGAAAAATTCTTTTTGTGTTGGATAGTCCATTTATCGAGGAAGGCTTTAGGCTATATAACATTTTGAACGCGGACGAAGTCGCGGGCAACAGCTAGTATTTATATAAAAGTGTGACGGTCACGCGAATTCAGCGCTTTGTCTCCCACACAAAAAGTGCCCAACTCTTTTTTTTTTGTTTTTCAAAAAAAGAGTGTACTTACTATAAAATTTGTACTCGTATATTTTTCAGCTTGCTACGTAACCGGTTACGTGTGAAGGATTATTTTTCTTGCTATAAAACTAGTTACGTACAAAGAGGTTTTTTCTTCCTACGAAACTAGTTACGTACAACCGCCTACGAAACCAGTTTCTGACACATCTTTGCATTTGTGGGACAGGGACAAACACATTTTTGTATTTCGTTAACACAGGCATAGCTATTGGCTATTTCGTACAAGGAATGTAGAGAATGTAGTTTTTTTTTATTATTATTAGAGATGGGTTTGCTCTTGGCCAACAACCAGCAAGCAAGCAAGCAAGTAGCAAGAATGAGGCCTACGATGGAGCGAGCTCATCCAGCAGTTGCATATTCACTCGAACTTTAAAAAGATTAGGGTTATATGAGCTCGGAAATACAGACGTACGTAACTGGTTTCGTAGCAAGAAAAACAATTCTTGTTACGTAACTGGTTACGTAGCGATGGTTTCGTAGGTAGCCGAGTGGTATTTTTCATGTAAATGTAGGTATAGTGCCATAAAGTTTAGTTTTAATGCAATGCTAATGCACAGTGCGCTGCCTGTCCTCCCGTACTCAATCGAGTTAGTGCGAGCATCGGCTGACGAGATTCGAATACCAATGAACCAATCGCGGAATATATTAAACTAGTCTGCCATAATGGATTTTTAAATTAAAAAGAATAAAATTATCCAACAAACCGTTGTCTACAACGTTACATTCTAAAGATATATTTACAATTGCGTCATACTAATCTATACTAATACTAGCTGGTGCCCGCGACTTAGTCCACGTTGAAAACGAAAAAAGTAACCTATTCTGTGTCCTGTAATGTTTATCTACCAAGTTTCATGAAAATCAGTTAATTCGTTTAAGAGTTATGCAGGAACATACATACATGCAATACTTTTTTTTTTTTGGTTTTCCCCAGGGGTTACGCCACCCCCGTAGGCCGTTTATTTAAAGTAAAAATTACAATTTTAATTTAGTTTTAAATAACAAAGTTACAGTTACAAAAAAAAAATCTTTTTTCTTTCTCTTATATATATTTACATTTACAAAAAAAAATCAGTTACGGGGGCTTGGGGGATCAAAGCCTCAACTTCCGACATAATCGGAGACACATGCAATACTTACACTTAAAGATTTATTATTAGTATTGATGATTGTTGATGATATTTGATCCCGGCTATACATTGGCCGAAGGACGAATTGTACTATAGAGATAAAAAAATATATCAAACTTGAAAAAAAAAGTAGCCTATCCTATGTCCCGTACGTCTAAATGTTTATCTACCAAGTTTCATGAAAATCAGTTGATTCGTTTAAGTTATAGAGGAACATACATACTTACATACATACAGAAAAAATTCTTAAAATGGTCAATTTAGTTTCAGTATCATGTATAGAGCCCATAAACACGATATCTCTGAAAACAAAGTAACTTACTCCATGACCAACCCTTACAAATTTATTATTAGTATTGATAACGCAGAAACGCGTCGTAGGTACAAAAAAAAACCTCAAAACTCTGTCAAATTAACCCCGTTTGACTGTGAATCTTTATTATTATTGTTAAAAATAATAATTTATATTTCATATTTCACAAATAATTTGATAAAAGCCTTTGATTTTTTAGTACTAAAACGCCAAAAGTTTCGTTTGTTTTGTGAGATAAAACTTTTTAACAAAAAATAAAACTGCCGAAAAAACTGAAAAGCATAAAATAATATATATATATATATATGTAACAAGTATTATCTTGTATCATAGGCTGTAGAAATAAAATAACCGAAATGCGTTGCTCTGAAAGAGATATTATATTTTTTTATTAAATAAAATAATTTTACATTTTCAGTTTTATATAATTTCACCGTACTAAATATTAATCTTACCTGAAAGAGAAACAACATTTAAAGCTATTATTTATATCTACTTGTGAATTCTTTAAATGCTTTAAATTATTTATTATTTAATCACACGACTCGTATTAAAATCAGATAATATTATACCACCGTATTATTCCCGCGTTGTAGGTAGCTGCTTTTAAAATTATAAACAACTACCCACATACCTACTAAGAAGTTTACAACGCGGGAAATTCGAATTAAATGAAGTGAAACCAACTTCATTTACATATATATATATATATATATATATATATATATATATATATATATATATATATATATATATATATATATATATATATATATATATATATATATATATATATATATATATATGTAATAATATATATATATGTAAATGAAGTATATATATATATATATTTAGAGAGAGAGAGAGAGAGAGAGAGAGAGAGAGAGAGAGAGAGAGAGAGGAACATAGAAACTTACATACATACAGAAAAAAAAATGTAAAAATGGTCAATTTAGTTTCAGTATAATGTATAGAGCCTATAAACACGATTTCTTTGAAAACAAAGTAACTTACTCCATGACCAACCCTTACACATTTATTGTGTGCCAGTGCCATATATTTTCTCTTGTACTTCTTGCAATCAATAATAATTAATCGGATTTATTCGTTCGTTCGTATTTATTAAATTATTTATTTATCGTTCGTAAGGAGTAAACTCCAGTCGTGCGTCGGAGCTGACACACACACTTTTTAGGGCCTTCGCCCGCGTAACTTTGTAAATTATATACTAAAACCATCGAAATACTACAATGGAATTTGCGTCACAAATGCCAAAGCGGCACATTAAAAGAACGCCTTTGACAGAATCATGGCGGACTCTTGCCTTCACGCGTCAATGGTAAAAGGTAGTAACGATCAACTTCTACTATTTCATTTTAAACTATAATGGGTTGACGTAAAGTCACATTTTCTTTAAATTACGTACTTATTAATGTTTGTGTTGTTATAAATGACAGTTCATGCTCTACGCATATGTCACTTTTAAATGTTCCATAAAATTCGTAGTGTTTTGTATGGCACGCGGGTTCCATGTTGTAGTAGTTTGATGTCTAAAATATATAAAAGTACCTACCTATAAAAGACCTCTAAAAGACATAAACTTAGCTAACTTTAACAAAGACGTTGAGGCTACAGATTGGGACCAAATACTTTTACTAGAGGATGTGAGTGACATGGTTCAATTACTTAACGAACTTTTACTTGGACTTTTTGATAAACATGCACCTGAAAGGACAATTGTGGTGAAGGAGGCACCCAAACCATGGCTAACAAGTAATGTGAAGCTTATGATGCGTCTCAGGAACAAAGCTTATGCTAAATATAAACGTTCAAACAGTAACGTTCATAAGCAATACTACCTGGACTTGAAACGCGTTGTAATCGAAGCCATTCATAACGAGAAACGTGCCTTCTTCAAACACCACATTAACAACGTTACTGACTCAAGGACTCTTTGGAAAAACTTGAAGCGTACTATTCTCACCGACTCACAGATACAAACTGACTTACCAACAAATCTAAACGATCCTGATTTAATAAACCACCACTTCCTTAATATACCCGGAAAATCGGACGTAGCAATATCTGACATGACGCGTTACGAATTTGACAGATACGGTGACCATAAATTTACTCTCTCACCCACGAATGTTAAGACTGTTACAAAAATTATTACTTCAATTAAAACAACCGCGAAAGGACTCGACTTGATTGATATTGACATGATAGTACTGACTCTTCCGACAATTTCATATATACTGACTTATATAATAAACAAAAGCATAGAGACTATGACTTTCCCAACTGACTGGAAAATCGCTCAAGTGATCCCGCTACCTAAGAAACCCAATCCTATAAACCCAACCGAACTCCGTCCTATCAGTATTCTTCCTTGTGCGTCAAAGATAATAGAGAGGGTAGTTTGCGATCAGCTGTCGGAATACCTGGAGAGAAACGGCATCCTACCTGAACTGCAGTCGGGTTTTCGCAAGGGTCGGTCGACAGTTACTGCGTTACTAGATGTAGTCGACAACATCTTGCAGGCTCGGGATGCCGGTAAAAGTACTATATTGGTGCTTTTAGACTTCTCCAGGGCTTTCGATTGCATTAGCGTGCCTTTGCTGTTATCCAAGATGTCCTATTACGGATTTGATGTCACCGCGTTGAGGTGGTTTGACAGTTACTTGTCCGGTCGTGCGCAGATGGTTGCGTTGCGAGGGATGGATGGAGTCACTCTGCGGTCCCGCATTTGTCCTGTGACGAGGGGGGTTCCGCAGGGTTCAATCCTAGGTCCGCTGCTGTTTATACTGTATAGCGCTGACATCGTTAGTAGTGTAAGGAGTAGCGGATACCATCTGTACGCAGATGATCTGCAATTGTATCTCTCTAGCTCGCCGTCGGACATGTCTGCTGCAGTGGACAGCATCAATGCGGACCTCGATCGTGTTTCCTCTTGGTCGGAGAAGAACTGTTTGGTTCTCAATCCGGGCAAGTCGAGATACGTGGTTTTCGGGTCTGAGCATCAAGTCCGTAATAGTCTGGAAGCTCTTGCCGACAGTGATGTAGCCATCATGGGCGAACCAATAGAGCGGGTGATGGAAGCAAACAATCTCGGCCTCCTCATGGACGGCAAGTTACGCTTTGAGAGTCACATTCTCAAAGTTGTGAGCAACTGCTTCTATCGTCTTAAAGTTCTGTATAATGTACGCGATTACCTTAGTGTCGATTTGCGTGTCACGCTTTGCGAGTCGCTTATATTATCTAGATTAAACTATTGTGATGTCGTGTATGATGGCTGCATTACTGGCCGCTCTAAGAGGTTGATACAACGAGTGCAAAACGCATGCACTCGTTTCTGCTTTCACATCCCTCCTCGGTCCCATGTCACTCCGTACTTGAGCGCCGCGGGCCTTCTGAACATGTCTGCGCGCCGGCGCCTGCACCTCGCCACTCTGTTGTTTGGGGTGATACGGTACGAAACGCCGTCCTACCTATTTAGGAAACTGCAGTGGCCGAGACGTTTGCGCAGGTGGGGGGCAGTGACTGTTGTGCCTGTGCACAGGACCGCGGCCTTCCGAGGAAGTTTCAGGTTTGCGGCGTCTAAGTGCTGGAATGATCTCCCTCCTCCTATCAAAGGAGCACCTAGCAAGTACACCTTTAGGCGTAAGCTTAGGGGTTATTTGTTGACGCTCCAAAAATCATAATCCTTTATCCAGCATTTATCTATATCCGCATAAATGAACCGAGTAAATTTTGTTTTTATTAGTTGAGGCTTTGCATTGTGTATGTATATGTAGTATATGTAATTTGTTATCATATAATATTATTTATTTCTTTATATTGATCGTGTCTAGGTGATTTATTGAATATAATGGTGTTTTGTATAGAGTATGTTTGTGTAGTGTATAGTGTGATTATTTTCAGTGTGTTTGTGTAGCGTCAAGTGAGTCCCAAACGGTGCTGGCTGAAAATCAGCGCTGTGGGTGCTAATGGCATCTCAGCACAATGCTGAGCCAGTGTCCGTTTCGCTGCCGCGAGGACACACACATCTTTTACACTATTGTTAATTCCTTTTTGTTGTTTTTGTATTGTGTTTGTGTCTTTGTGGTGAGTGATTAAAATTCTTTCTTTCTTTCTTTCTTTCTTTATAACTCAATTGTTTAGACATATATTAAGGATAAGCTCAAAATCCTTGATAAATAGCCTCTACTACCCGTAACAAATACGTTTGGGGAAAAACCATTAGTCTTTCCATCCATTTATTGTTACTTTGCATCGAGTACTTACCTTATTTCTATAATAGAACCCTTTTAGGTTCAATACATGCGAATTCTCCTTTTAAATAGAATTATTTTCTTTTAAAAAAGTACCTGAGTACATATTATGGAAATAATTTAAGGTGGTGATAAATGATTTTCAGTCCTGACTACTTTGTTTTTTCAACCGACTTTCAAAACAGGAGAAGGTTCTTAATTCGACTGTGTTGTTTTTTTTATGTTTGTTACCCATCAAACTACTACAACATGGAACCCGCGTGCCATACAAAACACTACGAATTTTATGGAACATTTAAAAGTGACATATGCGTAGAGCATGAACTGTCATTTAACACAAAACAAACATAATAATAAGTACGTACGTAATTTAAAGAAAATGTGACTTTACGTCAACCCATTAGAGTTTAAAATGAAATAGTAGAAGTTGATCGTTACTACCTTTTACCATTGACGCGTGAAGGCAAGAGTCCGCCGTGATTCTGTCAAAGGCGTTCTTTTTATGTGCCGCTTTGGCATTTGTGACGCAAATTCCATTGTAACTAGTATTTCGATGCTTTTACCTCATAACATTCGATTGGGTGAAACGATTTTGATTATTCTTTTTTTATTTGAAAGCTGGTGCTTTCCGTGTGATCCTATTTCAATTTGGTCCAGTTCTGACAATGGCGTCCATGAGAAAACGGTTTGATGTCGGTTATTTTTTTTTTGTTAAAAAGAGTTATTTTATGTAAAGGTCGTCTTATTATGTAAAGGTATTATTATAAAACTAGCCGTTGTACGTGACTTCGTCCGCGTAACTTTATAAGATATAGTTTATGTTACTCGCTGATAATGTAGCTTGTAAAAGTTTCATCAAAATGTGTTGACTTTGTTTTTACGTGAAAAGTATCAAGTCAAGTTTTACAACTTTTCGCATTTTCAAATAACATATTAAACCTTATCTAAACCTCGTGGCTATGGTAGGTGAAATCGCCCATAAAATCGCTTAAGCCTAACTTAACCCGTTCATTGCCAATAAGGACTCGCCTGGCGAGTTCACTAAAATCGCATGCTGGGAGCTTAGAACTCGCTACGTGAGTCCAAACTATTTATCGGTTTTTCTTCAAAAATACTAGGAATTAATGTAAAACACAACTTTTTCATTCAAAAACCACCTTGAAATGTGGAGACATCTAATTCAAAAGCCGCGTCGCGAGTCTATTCTCCTCATTCGTACGGCCGATGACTCACCACACGAGTTCAACATATTAGGCTCTGTACCACAACCACACCACATCGCAACGACAAAAAGTGGTCAAGCAGTGGTTACGTGTGAATAGTGTCGCTGCAGCATTTTGCAGTTAAGTTGTGGTAACTACAAAATGTAAATGTGGTTGCGTTGTCGTTAGTAGTTGCGATGTGGTTACGTTGTGGCTAGTGTTTGCAGGCAGACAGATTGACTTCGGCTTTCGTGCTTTCGCACCTCATTACAATACAAAATGAATGAGAGAGAGAGAGGGAGGGCGCAGGCGAACGCGCAGTGTGGTTGCGACGACGTAACGTTGTGTTTGCGAGGTGGCCGTACGCTAGTGCGCGGTGTCGCAGGTGGTTGCGCTGTGGTTACGCTGTGGTTGCGCTGTGGTTGCGCTGTGGTTGCGCTGTGGTTGCGCTGTGGTTGCGCTGTGGTTGCGCTGTGGTTGCGCTGTGGTTGCGTTGTGGTTGCGTTGTGGTTGCGATTTTATCGGTACCGACCACACGGTTGAATTTGACAGCAAAATGTGGTCTGTGTGAATGCACCTATTAATTTTCATACAAATTAGCGTCCGTTCACGTGTTGTGGTTGTGGTACGTGTGAACAGAGCCTTATACCGATGGCCATTCATATGAGACTTGAAATTTTTTGTGCGGCAATGAATGTGTTAACAAAAATGCCTATATTATTATGCTAATATTAGCTTTCAACGTGAACAAAATATGTTTCTTTTTTTATGTTAAAGAGTAACAGGCAGGCTCACTAAACTGTAGTTTGCTCCTTATCTATAAAAACAATAAATGCCCAGGTCTTCTGAAAGAGGGCTGTTGTCAGCCTCTACTAAAAATTTTTGATATGTACTTAGATTTACAAATCTTAAATATTATTTTAATTCAAACCACTTTTTTGAGCGATTGTACTTGGCTTTTGTTGAATATCATAATACTGTATGATAACAACTTGTTCGTTCCAACAACAAACACAATTCAAACTTAATATGTACAAAGACCAACGTAGCGTATGAAGTACAACAATACAGTAACTTTAATAAGAATTGACAATTATAATAACCCCTACCAAGAATTGTGTCGTTCATTGTAAAAGTGAACTATCTCCTTGTAACTGAATTTTAGAATAACGAGCTTTTTGCGAATTATAGTGTAGGAAAAAAAATATAAGCATTCATTCATTGTTTTCATCTATGGGATTTTAATGCAACTAATGGAGTTACTTCACTTTTATATTGAAAGTTATGACTAAATGTGATACCATTAGGCAAGAAAATATGGTTTTAAAAATAGGGAGTTACACCACTTTCACAATGAACGACACAATTTATACTGTGCCCTCTACACACGCCTTTAAATTTAATTGAAAGAAACCTTACAACTTTAATTGGAAGTACTATTACGATTTGTTTATTGACACAAATATAGCCACTCCGGATATCCTTTGTGCCCCTCTTCACTTGAAATACTATAGTCAAATAAGTCGTAAACGGTAAGTGATAGAAAAAAAATTTTTACACAAAAAAGATAGGAAATTTATTTATCTACAATAAAGGTTATTATCATTTTTGGCCTCAAGTGCACGGTTACGGAGATATAGGCCGAAACGATTTTTGTCAAAATTGCGGCACTTCCGCTCGCCTAATTTTTGGGATTTTGTGCATTTAGGGTCAGTAAGTGATACTGAACCTATTTAAAAAAAAGAGTTGTAATTTAGTGCAATGTGGACAAGATAAACGGCTCCTCTATTGCCTGTACTATTTGGTTAGCGTTTGGTTTGACGTTTGGCGTGGTAAATAAATAAATAAATTTTTGAAGAGCCTAATTAGTGGCCCAAGCATAAAGCGTAGAAGGCAGAGAGAGGAGACAGTAATTAATGAATTGTAAACAGTTGTTAGGGAAAGGTTAGATAAATACAGGCTTAGACATAATTAGTTTGTAATTATTTATATGCTCTTGGGCATTTATAATTACAAACCAATTGTTTGAAGAGACACTCGGGAATTGTGTAGGATCCTTCCATAGCGCTAACTTATTGACCAAACGTTCACTTTGAAGTAGGTATTTACTATGCGACCATCATTTTACAGAAGAAAAACAAACTCCTTTTTGTACTTTTCTAAAGCAACTAACTTTTAACAGATACTTTTTCAACCGACGAAAACGAAAAAACAAAAACGGAGGAGGTTCACAATTCGACGCGTATATTTTTAATTTTTTTTTATATTTTATATTTTTTATGGTCCGATTTTGATAATTCTTTTTTTATTTGAAAGGGTGCACCCCCAAGGGGGTTCCATTTTAATTTTGGTTTTAAAATTATACGAAGTTGGTCTCGTATAATTTTGGAAAAAAATTCAAACCCTAAGGGTATGAAAACAGGGGATGATTGATTGTTCACTCACCGATTGTAGCGTATAACCACGCATAACTAGTAGTCCGATTTTGATAATTCTTTTTTTAGTGGATAGGGTATACCTCGAAGTTGGTCTCGTATAATTTTGGAAAAAAATTCCTACTCTAAGGGTGGGAAAATTAAAAATTAAGCATGTAGTAAATATTAGATTATAGCCACAAAAAAATATAAAATAAAACTTTTTAACAAAAAATAAAACCGCCGAAAAAACTGAAAAGCATAAAATAATCTTATTATTTTACCTAAGTAATTTTGAGTCGGCGCCAAATAAGGAGGGGGGAATCTTGTAAAACGTTACGATGGGTTACAGGGGCGGGAGGGGGGTTCGAAAAAGTAGGGAATTAAAATCTTCCAAATTAGCATCCCTTTTCATTTATGTTTTACATTGAATCCCTCGAGTGTATTGTAAGTCATTTTTATTTTTTTCTCTCAAGTTGCCAACCCTTTTCGTTGGTAAAAATGGTCACTTGGGTGTTACGTAACGTTTGGGGAGGGGGTACAGAAACATGTAACGTCTTACAGGGCTCCACATCAGTATAGTTAGATAGATATACTTACACAACAAATAAAGGCTGAGTAAAGTATTCAAGCAATTTAATCTGAGTGCTAATTCCAAGTTCTACCGAAAGTAGGCCATCGACGACGCAAGTGGTACTGTGAAATAAGAAGTATACGTATAATACCATGCGTTGAGGGATTGCCAAATACATTTCCAACGTGCCGTCTCATGCTCCGCGCGGAATTTTGAAGAGATAACAAAATAAAGGTTGACTCACGCTAGACCGTGTCGGGCCCGAGCCGAGTGCCGGTCGTAGCACGGTCACCGAACCGGTTCCGTGCCTGTAATTACAAAGACGGACATCGGCCGAGCAATTACCGTTGCGCCGTGATGCATTCTACTCGTCCGAACAAAAATAATGTTGTAACTAGACTACAATCATGTTGAATTTTGACAATCTGGAATTAGCGTCCCCCCCCCTCCCTTTCTTATCCCTTATCCTTAATCCTTCTATGGTCGGCAGCGCACTTGTAGCACTTATGGCGTTACTTGAGTTATAGGCGACGGCAGCCACCTACCATCAAGTGGACCGTCAGCCGGTCTGTCGACCTTAACATAAAAAAAAATTAAAAAATTAGTGGCTATTGCAATCGCTCTGGACGATGAAGAATCTGATAAATCTTCAATTACAGGTTGAAGCCGAGGCGGGACCGAGTTGTTTCCAAGCGTTGACTGTTGCTCGGCCGTCACTCGGTTGCCGCTCAGTATGGCGTAAGTGTGTCCATACATAATGTATGTAATATTAGTTGCCCGTGCTACAGCCGACATTCGGCTCGGACCCGACACGGACCAGCGTGAGTCAACCTTAAGATATTTACACACAAGCTGGCTTACAGCCACTTAGAATTTTCATATACATATAACTTCGGTAATATTAGGTATTTTGAAATAATTCAAAAAGTGCTGTACTTTTTTATGTAAACGTCTACATTTTTACGGCAATATGAGGTAAATAATTTCGAAGGAAACTTCTTCATTTTAGCAATCAATGAAAAGTAAACATTTTTCAGTGCATCCAAATGACTAGTATTTTTAATCACTACTTGTTTTTTAATTTATTAAAAAAAAACTACATATTATAAAACAGTCCTCCGCCTTTGTCAGTCTGTCTGTCTGTCTGTCTGTCTGGTCCCGATAAACTCAAAAAGTAATGCACTGATTTTCATGCTGTTTTCTCCAATGGATAGAGTGGTTCTCGAGGAAGGTTTTAGTATATAATTTACAAAGTTACGCGTGCGAAGTCGCGGGCAGCAGCTAGTGTGATACAGTTTGCAATACCTGAAAATCACTACAGCGCCCTATCACGCTATACCGGTTGATTTTTGCGACAACCTCTAAGTGGCAGTAGTCCGGGAGGTGGCAACGTTCGGTTCAGGACTTTATCGTTCTGATTCATGATTTAACAACTGAATTAATGTCTGGCAAATTATTTTTAGGTATTTTCATACTTAAACAACATAATATTAAAATGACAGACATACTGCAATAATTTGAATTTTTAATAAAATCAAAATTCGCGTCTGACTCATTATTACCAACGATAAAAATGTCTAGCAATAAGAGATGGATGTTTGTTAAACTTCTTAAAATGATTTTTATAGTCGGTATTTATTTATCTGTACCTGCGCACAGGTACAGATAGGATAGGATGCGCACAGGTAAACGCAACCGCTACCGCTAGCCAGACTGCCCAGATCCTAACCGAAAGGGCAAGAGAGGCGACATATCAAAAAATCAGCTGACCTGAAACTCTCTCTCGAAAACGTTGCTACCTCCTATACTATAGGTATTAATTTAGTTCGCATCTTTCCTACGAATTAATTTACAGACGAAGTGAAGGGTACTATATTGTGTCAGTGTAGATTAAGAGCCGTTTTCAAATTACGCTTCGCAGCCTTTATATAAATTAAACACATTCACACGCTCGAACGCCACGTGAATTACACATTAATTCTAAGAAAGCAAATTTAGTACTCCAGTGGCTTTGACGAGCCTGTTGGATGAGTGGTTAGCTTGCTTTAACGGTCTGTCTGGGGGCCAGGGTTCGAATCTGAGCAGTGGTCAAGTGAAAATTAACTTTTCAGTTTTTTTTTATTTACTCCTTAACAATTGACCGGGGTGTGAAAATTTATAGGAGTAAAATCAAATGTCACATGTCACACTTTACGCGTTACAGGATAGCTACAATATGCTTCAATACAGTCATATTAATATAATATAATACATATAATATAATTATTATTATATTAATTTAATTAATATAATTTCAATAATTAATAAATAAATAACTAATTTAATTAATATAATTAAAACGTATTAAATTATATATTAATTGTATTATATTAATATGTATTGAAGCATATTGTAGCCTGTAACGTGTGACATGTTGTGACATTTGATATTACTCCCATCATACCCCGGGCTTATCTTTGTCGCTGCTTAAAAACTAAAGGGGCATAAAACAAAAAAAAAAAAATACAAAAATATTTTTATTACAAAAATACAATCACAATCCTTCATATTGTATGTTGCAAAAAGACTTATGGTAGTTTTATTCCATATGTGCGATATGTACAGTACAAATTATGTATTTTTGTATACTACACTAATCTATACTAATTTATAAAGCTGAAGAGTTTGTTTGATTGTACGAGCTAATCTCAGGAATTACTGGTCCGAATTGAAAAATTATTTCTGTGTTGGATAATCCATTTATCGAGGAAGGCTGGCCATAGAGAACGCAGACGAAATCGCGGGCACCAGCTAGCGAAATATAAGACTTACATAATATTACCTACGTTTTCTCATTTCGAGTAAGTACTGTTGTTAGGCACATAATATATTAGCAAACATTTTAGCTTTGAATTATTAGCCTATAAATAAGTACTTGCGTGACCTTTCATATCAGGTAAATAACGGACCAGTTTTCATGTTTGTACCTGAAAAAGAAGAAAAGAAATCATTATTATAAGGGTACGTTTAGTAAAAAATATTCTAACCTAATATATGTTATATTAAAACGTGGGAACTCCAGCTGTAAAAGGAGTAAACTCCAAAAAAGAAACGACATTTCTGAGATGTAATGTGAAGGTTTGGGTGGAAACAAAAACTGAAACTAATTACATATATGTAAAATTACAAAAATGTAAAGAATGTGTGACATTTTCGCGGCTTGTGTTCTTGTAATTACCTATTGAATAAATTGTTCATAGCTACCATTAAAGGTTTTTCTAAAATTTTAGAATTGCTGGCGCCATTTTATTGTTTTCGCGTGTTCAAATTGTTCAAATTCTGTCTTCAGTTATTCGCATTATAGTGGGTTAAGAGTTGAAGACGTGAGTGGATGAAGGTGGTATGTCGCATAATTCCAATTTTGAATAAATCGAGGTTAAAGTTTTACTTTTAATTTTTGAGATAAGTCGCCACGGAACTGATTTTTATACTAAATTATGATGCAAAGTTGTGTAAACAACCTAAAATATTAATGGTACTCGTATGATGGCACTTGTATTATTTAATTAAAAAAAAGTCATACATAGCTCCCTCTTCCATTAACTAAAGTAAACTTTTCTGCACTTTTTGCTTTTTAAAATTAACTGTACATAACACCTTTTTCAACTTTTTAATTTCCAAAAATGTCTTAAATTCACGATCATAAGGTCTGTAATCATTCATATTGACATATTACCTTTGTCAATGCAAAAAAACGCAAAAACCCAAAAATGCGACATACCACCTTCATCCACTCACGTCTTCAGTTGAGACAACGAATTCACCTAAATGCTTACTAAGTACTGACTTCACTCGCTCGTTCAGGATTTTTTTTAAGTTAAGGTCGACAGACAGACTGACGGTCCTCTTAATGGTACTGTACTTAAGTGCGCTGCCGACCATAGAAGGATTAAGGATAAGGAAGGGATAGAGTAATGGGCCCTTTTAAGATTAATTTTTTGGCAACATTCTAATATTTAACTTTAGTCTATCATCGTCTAAGTACACAAGCAAACATAACGTAATGTATGTGCTTATCCGAACCTGTAATAACTTATTTACAGCTAGCTTGAAGTGGCTCATGAAACATCTCAGTGGGGAATACGAATTTCAAAATGCTCGCGTCTGCAGGATAAATTTGATAAATAATATAAATAAGATGCAGGATAAATTATTTATTTATTCTTCTATCTATTGAGGCTATTGTAGTGCGTCAGAAATGGCCAAGATCGTACAGATCGTATGATTTTATTGCCAACTATACTGTTAAAAACATTATTATATGCGCTTTATTTCATCTACAATACTGTTTACTTTTCAATGAAAATAAAATATCCAAAAAAAAATTCCTGTATTTACCTGTAGGTTTCCCAAATAAAAAATTAGTTTAAAAAATAGTTCCAGATTTTAAGTACTTACTGAAGAGACATATAAAGAAAAAAATGTATATTACCATAAGACATAATAATGTGTTGACATATAATATGTTATAATACCGTATATGACACATAATATTATATTGAGTAACAATGATGTACTATCGCGGTCAAGGGAGCAGTCCCACCGTAAGGAACAATTTCGTGTGCACATTTTGTATTTATCTTTGTTCCTACTTCAAATACCTACTCGTATTTCGTATTATAACATTTATGTTACTATGACAACCTCAATTCAACGTTAGACAAATTTGTATGAAAAGTGGGTCTGCTCCATTGACCGCGATAGTACCTACTCATGAGCTATGACGCCCACTGAGTACTTCCACAAATACCAATCCTCCAATATACTTAGATATGCAAATGTTTCAAAATAATCTCAAGTGACATTGCGAAGTACAAGAATGTTACAGTTCCTAAGTAAGTATATTTCGTCAATATGGTAACAGGCACAGTCAAGCACAAATTTTAAGTACATATCTAAGTAATTTTATCCACCATTGAGTTCTAAATAGTCGGATAAATGACTGATCTAGTTAAACTTTCTGAAACAAATAAGTTTTAAAGAGAAAAATAGTACGTACTCGTCCATACATAAAGAAAAATATATTTTTCCACTTCTAAATATTTTCCAATCTCCATGATTTTTTGTATGTTATTGACACAGTAAAAGCCTAAGTTTATAGGTTTTCCTTTTTTCAAAATTTGCAATAGATTCAAACTTATAGGCACCTCAAATAACTTAATTTTTGTGATTAAAACTTTGTCGAATTAAACCTTTTTTTTATAAAAACTATCTAATTTGTTTTAAAAAGCGAAACCTATAAACCTAGAATATATTATGCTGAAACGATTGACATGAAAATCAAATTTATTTGTTAAGATTTAGTAAGTCAAAACTGTTTTCTCCCGAAATGGAAATATCATAAAAAAGTACCTATTGTCAGTCGCGAGCTGCAACGTTCTCTATCGCACGATTGCCCCGGGGCAAGAGCGCACGAGCGATAGCATGTGTTTTCCTAAATACCTATTTCGTTAGCATCGCAAAGCTTTACTTTCCTATTAAGTTCAGAAAAAAAATAGGAAAACTTAAACACGTTTTACAATAATCACATAAAACATTCTGTTTTCAAAGGTAAGAATATAACACAAAAGTGTTATATTTCTACCTTTTATTTATTTACTAGCTGGCGCCGCGACTTCGTCCGCGTTGAAAAATAAAAAGTAGCCTATCCTGTGTCCCGTACGTCTAAATGTTTATCTACCAAGTTTCATGAAAATCAATTAATTCGTTTAAGAGTTATGGAGGAACATACATACATACATACATACATACATACATACATACATACATACATACATACATACATACATACATACATACATACATACATACATACATACATACATACATACATACATACATACATACATACATACATACATACATACATACATACATACATACATACATACATACATACATACATACATACATACATACATACATACATACATACATACATACATACATACATACATACATACATACATACATACATACATACATACATACATACATACATACATACATACATACATACATACATACATACATACATACATACATACATACATACATACATACATACATACATACATACATACATACATACATACATACATACATACATACATACATACATACATACATACATACATACATACATACATACATACATACATACATACATACATACATACATACATACATACATACATACATACATACATACATACATACATACATACATACATACATACATACATACATACATACATACATACATACATACATACATACATACATACATACATACATACATACATACATACATACATACATACATACATACATACATACATACATACATACATACATACATACATACATACATACATACATACATACATACATACATACATACATACATACATACATACATACATACATACATACATACATACATACATACATACATACATACATACATACATACATACATACATACATACATACATACATACATACATACATACATACATACATACATACATACATACATACATACATACATACATACATACATACATACATACATACATACATACATACATACATACATACATACATACATACATACATACATACATACATACATACATACATACATACATACATACATACATACATACATACATACATACATACATACATACATACATACATACATACATACATACATACATACATACATACATACATACATACATACATACATACATACATACATACATACATACATACATACATACATACATACATACATACATACATACATACATACATACATACATACATACATACATACATACATACATACATACATACATACATACATACATACATACATACATACATACATACATACATACATACATACATACATACATACATACATACATACATACATACATACATACATACATACATACATACATACATACATACATACATACATACATACATACATACATACATACATACATACATACATACATACATACATACATACATACATACATACATACATACATACATACATACATACATACATACATACATACATACATACATACATACATACATACATACATACATACATACATACATACATACATACATACATACATACATACATACATACATACATACATACATACATACATACATACATACATACATACATACATACATACATACATACATACATACATACATACATACATACATACATACATACATACATACATACATACATACATACATACATACATACATACATACATACATACATACATACATACATACATACATACATACATACATACATACATACATACATACATACATACATACATACATACATACATACATACATACATACATACATACATACATACATACATACATACATACATACATACATACATACATACATACATACATACATACATACATACATACATACATACATACATACATACATACATACATACATACATACATACATACATACATACATACATACATACATACATACATACATACATACATACATACATACATACATACATACATACATACATACATACATACATACATACATACATACATACATACATACATACATACATACATACATACATACATACATACATACATACATACATACATACATACATACATACATACATACATACATACATACATACATACATACATACATACATACATACATACATACATACATACATACATACATACATACATACATACATACATACATACATACATACATACATACATACATACATACATACATACATACATACATACATACATACATACATACATACATACATACATACATACATACATACATACATACATACATACATACATACATACATACATACATACATACATACATACATACACACATACATACATACATACATACATAGTTTTAGTATCGTGTATAGAGCCTATAAACACGATATTTCTAAAAACAAAATAACTTACTCCATTACCAACCCTTACAGATTTATTATTAGTATTGATCACAAGGCCTCCAAAGAGGCATACCTACATAAAAAATTGTCATCATCTAAGTCAAGGAGGCGCAGCCTGCACCAATCGTAGTTCTAAGTAACATCAAATACATTATACCTACATACAGCAAAATGAGAGAAAACAATGGAATTGAGTGAAAGAGAAAGCGCTATATTAGTTCGTTTCAGTAAACAAACTATAGTATTGATAACGCCTGACATCGTTATCGCTGTGACGACAGTGGTTAAGGCGTGAAAAGGTAGCAGACAGACAGACAGAGAGTTATTTTCGCATTTATAATATAAAATAGTATGGATTAAACAAAAACAAGAAGTCTATACAGTTTTTATTTCCAAATAACCCTAACCAAGTACCTTACTTACGTATCTCGTATGCGCCCTTTTTATGAGCTTCATAATAAAAAAAAAGTAAAGACTGAGGTAATATAAAATACAAAGGAATGAAATGTTTCTAAAAGAATATTATCTTTTTTTCGCCGTCTAGTCTTACTCGATAAATTCTGATTTTGATTAACGATATATCTCATCTCCGACTCGAGTAACAATAGACTCGACACTATGACCTTAATGTACTGTACTCAATAAGGGATAATGTTAGATCATATGTTCCCATCAAGTCATTGTTGGTCTAATTGGGTAATCCCCCTTATCCTTAATCCTTCTATGGTCGGCAACGCACTTGCAGCAACTTCTTTATGGATGAAATACACGATCAATCATTTGACATGACTCTAAGCGACTTAAATCAAACGGAGCGACGCCAAAAATTGTGCCCACACACGGTCTGTCCAATTTACTGTCATTTATGCTGACCGAGTCGAGTGACGTTGACATGAGCTCTGATTAGAAAGCGCGGCAAGATGCCACGGCGTAGTGTTTCTAACAAGGAAGATAGAAATGTATTCTATCCTCCTTGGTTTCTACACTCACGATCAGTTGGCGCGATGAACTGACGTGACGGAACGGCGCGATTTGAAATCCAGTGTTTGACATCAAGCCATCAGTTTTTACCATTCACGATCAAATTTTGGCTTCACGTCAGTTCATTTGATGCGATGGACTGATCGTGTGTTTCGTCCATTAAGTAGGCGCATTGGGCATTTTTGAGATGGGAAAAAACTACTGAACTCGCGACCTGACCGTAACCGTGTAACCGACTAATTTAAAAAAAGAACAATTTTTGAGATGGGAAAAAAACCATAGAACTCTCGACTGTTACCGTGAAACCGATTAATTGAAAAATTTCAAAAAATTTCAAAAATAAAAATAAAATCAATTTTTGGGATGGAAAAAACCATTGAACTCGCGACTGGTCACCGTGTAACCGTTTAACTGACAAATCTTTATATAGTACTTTAATGACAATTCAAAAATACACACGTAATTGTTCAAGTTTTCACTTCGGCCACTCCGGAGTGCCACTGTTTTTTTTAACGTTGAGAAATCCTCTTGGATAGATACCCGGCACTGCGGGGTTATGCCGGATTCCTACCGGCTAAAACCCGAAGACTTCCTAGCGCGGCCGTAGTGAACGAGGTCGCGGGGATATGACACGACATCTGTGCCCCTCCACGGCTATCCATCGCGGGGAGAGCTACGCTCCCTGTCAGAAACTCGGCGTACCCGAAAGAAATACCGCGTACCGGGTACGCCATCTACGGACGAAAGTCGTTCGGTTAGGTTACCGGTACGAATACGGCATAACCCCGCTGTGTCCCCTAAACTGCAGGGTATTTCTAGAGGATTTCCAAACGTTAAAAAAAGATAGATCTTTATGTCATCAGTTTGTTTGGTGGGATCCCTTTCGACCATGTTTTTATTTCCAAACAAGAAAAGTCGCTAACAAACCTTTAGTTGTACGTCGCAAAAGAATTTTCCACAATTTACATTAACGCCAACGAAACATTCCGTGAATCTCACGAAACTGCTTTCTGCTAAATTAAAGTGGGTAGGTATAAAAAAATATATTTCACTCGTACATTTCTCGTAAAGGTCAAATCGGCGTTTCTATTATTTCTTTTCTCATAGTATAGAGATTGGTCGCTTTATTGGTCTCGCTAATGGTACGTTTTTTACTTTCTTATACCTACGTTATTAAATTTAATTTAATGAATTTGAATTTAAAAGATAACTTTAATTAGATTCTAATAAATTTAATCAAATAAGTGGTAAAAATTCGTTTACCAGTTCTTAAGAGCTCATAATATCACTTTCCAACTCGAGCAGCTTACCAATCCAATACAACGTAATTCCCTATGATATTTGATTGTTCTCGCTGCGCTCGACTAGATACAGCCGCCGTACTTGAAAAATGCGGCAACAAATACTACGCCGAATTCGGCGTACCCGAGCTAGTCACACTGCAAACTGTCAGTGATGTGTACGTGCCGAATGTTTTACTAAATTTTGTACATGATAAAATGCCAATTTGCGTAGTGAAACTGTGTAAAAAAATATAATTAAACTGTGTAAAAATATAATTAAACTGTGTAAATATATAATTAAACTGTGTAAAAATATAATTAAACTGTGTAAATATATAATTAAACTGTGTAAATATATAATTAAACTGTGTAAATATATAATTAAACTGTGTAAATATATAATTAAACTGTGTAAAAATATAATTAAACCGTGTAAATATATAATTAAACTGTGTAAAGTGATAAATAGTGACAATGTTTTACACACACTACAATTTGCCGCATTCACGGAGCGCAGCGAGACCAATCATTTATCTATGGTAATTCCATTGATTATTAGTTAATTATTTATTGCTGTAGTAGCAATACATAAAAAAACAATATTTAAATATCATGTTATGAAAGTTTAGATGGAAACAAAAAAAAAACATATTTTCATATTTCATCTATAATTATATTATCTATACGTACTAATATTATAAAGAGGAAATATTTGATTGTTTGTTTGTGTGAATTGAATAGGTTTCTTTCTTTATAATATAGATAAAGACGTATGGATAAAGATTCAATAATAAATGTTTTAACGGCTAAAGAAAGGGTGCGCGGTAGAAGTCGCGGGCAATAGCTAGTCTATACCTATACTAATATTATAAAGAGGAAATATTTGATTGTTTGTTTGCATTGAATATGCTCCTATACTAAGTATTGGACCGATTTAAAAAAATTCTTTCATTGTTGAGAAGCTATCATGCACAGCTTCACAATCCATACAGTTGGGCAACGCCTTTGATGTCGGGCGACGCCGCCACTCACGCGCGGATGTGCTAGGGTTGTCACAAAATGGAAAACATGTACGCGCCAGCCTTGAAAGTTGGAAATGCCGCCCGCTTCCCTGCGCCAGCCCCCACCGTTGCTCTGTGCAAGTACATTCGTTGCCCAACTGTATGGATTGTAAAGCTGTGCTATCAGTGAGTAACAAGACTATATTTTATTAAGTTACGCGGACAAAGTCGCGTGCGACAGCTAAATTCCTAAATAGAAATGTGCAAATGTTCATCAGTTTGGACAGTGAAACATTGAATTATTCATTCCTTAATAAATTATAATTTGTAATGAACGCCTGACCCAGTTGTCGCAACGCGTTAATAATATTTACGCGAAATAATATTAAACTAGCGATCTTGCTTGAATTCGTCTGCAATTTTAATCGTGTTTAATTTAATTTTAATTTTAGTTTTAATTTTAATTTTAATTTTAATTTTAATTTTAATTTTAATTTTAATTTTAATTTTAATTTTAATTTTAATTTTAATTTTAATTTTAATTTAATTTTAATTTTAATTTTAATTTTAATTTTAATTTAATTTTAATTTTAATTTTAGTTTTAGTTTTAATTTTAATTTTAATTTTAATTTTAGTTTGTTTTAATTTTAATTTTCATTTTCATTTTAATTTTCATTTCAATTTTAATTTTAAGCGTTTGGTCTAGTGGCTAGTAACCCTAGTTGTTAACCAAACGGTCGCGGGTTCGAATCTCGCTAGGTGCAAATGTTTATGTCTTAAAATTTACCTTTGTACCTGAGTCATGGATGTTTTGTATTTATAATATGTATGTATTTACAAAAAAAGTACTCTGTGTAGTATATCAACTGTCTGGTAACCATAATACAAGCATTAGTTGCTTACTATAGACCTAGATGGTGCTGTATAGAATGTGTGAGATATTTATTTATTTGGCTCACAAAGCTTCTTCATCGAGCTTTTTAAGTACCCTCGACACTCAAAGCAATAGAAGATTGTTATTAGTTTGACCTGAGTATTTGTATGTGTCTTTGGCATAAGCTCCCAAACTAATGGACCAATTTTGAATCGGTTTTTTTCATATATCATTACCATTTTTTTTTATATTACAGATGGGTTTGCTCTTGGCCAACAACCAGCTGTGTAGCAAGAATGAGGCCTATGATGGAGCGAGCTCACCCAGAAGATACCTATTCACTTGAACTATGAAAATATTTGGGCTTTTTCAAAGCGCTTGGTCCGAAAAGGAGGGATTTGGACAAGATGAGGATGGTAACCAGCCGTACGTTTGTATGTCCGATGGAAGAAAGGGGAAGGCGGTATGAGCTCATGCAGCTCCAGAGCACACTCTCCGAAGTACATCTTATAAAAGACACATAGACTGGCAATTTTACGTCTATATGCCAGGCTCTGCATCTTAGACTTTAAAAGAGTTGTAAGAGTAGATTTTAAAAATCCATCTTAGATTTAAAGAAAATAGTGACTACATACGTCAACACATTGGAGTTAAAAATGAATAGTAGAACTTGGTCGTTACTACCTTTTACCATTGACCCCATCGAAATACCAACAATGGAATTTGCGTCACAAATTGCAAAGCGGTACATAAAAAGTACGCCTTTGACAGAATTATGGCGGGGTCTTGTCTTCGCGCGTCAATGGTAAAAGGTAGTAACGTCCAAATTTTACTATTCATTTTAAACTTTAACGTGTTCACGTAAAGTCATATTTTCTTTAAATGACATATGTTTGGTTGGTTTTAAGTGACAGTTCATGCTCTACGCATATGTCACTTTCAAATTTTCTATAAAGTTCGTAGTGTTTTGTATGGCACGCGGATTCCATGTTGTATTAGTTTGATGATTGACCCGCTAAAGCAAGACTCCGTGTCAGGCGTACTTTTAAAGTGCCGCTTTGGCATTTGTCACGCAAATTCCATAGTTGCAGTACTTCGATGTCTGACGCGTACTCAGTACATGCGCATGTTTTTTTTTAGTTTATGTATTTGCCCAAGCTAGGGTTATGAACCCGACCCGACTAAGGTTATGAAAATTATATGTGGGAGGTATAACCGAGGCTAAGTCTAAACTTAGTGTGGGTAAGGGTTAAATAAAATTTAATATTATGTAATCTAAATGCAACATTAAATATAGTAACATAATTGAGGTTCTATTCAACTAAAGCAAACCCCGATCTGAAAGATTTCCTCGCTACGATTTCCTGCATAATTCAAGGGCCCTCGCTCGTTATAGGCCGGGAGCATGAGACCGGAACTAGTTTAAAACTCTCATTAATAATCTATAGACTAATTTGCATGGTTGAGAACGTAACTGACCTTTTTTAATTAAGACTAGAAGATAAATGATAAGGGAATAGGAAAAGCAATCAAGTTAATGATATATGCCTGCCTTCTCAGCCACCACTTTCCAAATCTAGACCATAAAAAGTTTGTAAAAATTATTTCCAAAATTTATTTATTTATTTACTCTTCCTGGAATCAACCCCGGAACCCCTAGAACAGAGAGTTAAGACAAAACTCTTATATAAATCATCATATATATTACTAATGTGAATAAAAACTTAAGATTTCTTTTATATTTCAAAGAAAAGTTATCTAAATCAAGATACATTATGCATTTAAGTTCCATCTCTATCTGAATCAGAGTTATGTAAAATAATTATATATGACAATAAATATTTTAAAACATACTTCATTTCCCTATTTCAAATTAATCAAAGCCTATTCTAATATACTGTTAGCGTCTGCCATATATATTGACTGTAGGTGATTGAAAAGTGCTCTGTCACGTTTCAAAAAGAGGTGTTCTTTCGTTCAGATTCATTCAGTGATATTAATAAAAGGGTATCGGTCAGTTGAACGAACGCGTTCACGAAGAGAGATTGTCCTCGTATGTCCGCATATCTTCTTATTTATTATTATATATGTAGTTGGAATTGTAGTTCTGATATATCGGTCGGACAATGAGAGTATTTGGAGTAAACATAAAGCGGTTTAATTAATGTATGATAAAATGAATAACTCCACTTACACTTACTGTACACGATTTTATATACATAGAAATTACTAAAATATATGTATAATAGGTACATTACAGTACGTAGCAGATTTCGGATGTCAACCCGCTCCTTTTTAACGTTTCTTTTTTTAAGAATTACAAGTAAAAAATAATCAAATTACTTGCTGAAAGGAGGTCGCCACATACTCGGAGTAGAGGGTGATAACACTACATAAGGTTCTGCATTTGTGTGCCATCGCCTTGAGTTCAGCTCTCAGACTATTATGTATAATTTAAGAGGCGCCCGGTTCTCCCTTGTTCGTTCAAGTGTGTCGTGATTTCAAATATATATTTCCATACAATTGAGACATTTCAAGTTGAGTGTATGTTTTGTTTAGTCAAGTTTACTGAATACGCGCCTGAGTGGCGTTTGAGATACAGTTGTTTTTTTGAAGTCGTTATTTATGCTACTGTATTGATTTTGTGATTTACAAGTTTAGTGTAGTCTGTTGGCCCTACGGATGTCACCTTGACTTAATCTATTAGTCTTGAGACCTTATGTTTTCGGGGTCGAAAAATCCGAAAATCGTGATCGCCCCCTCGAAATCCGCATCAGTGGACCAAAATTGGGAAAAATTGCAACCAAAATTTGCACCCCGAATTTCAAAATGCGGTTTGCGCCATTCGAAAGAACGGAAAAAAATCCTAAAAAACGTTATGTTGACTACCCATCTATCTGTAATAGTTTTCGCGCAAAATGAGTTCAAACATTTATCGTTTTTTACGTTAATATGCGTACAACAACATGCCAACTACACTTTTCCCGACAACAATGCTCTCATTTCCTGAAAAAATGAGGTATTGAAAAAAAGGGTTTTATTCAGAACATCCGCACCTACTGCAAAATTAGATCGCTGTGAAGTTGGCCCCCCAATATCGCGATAAAAAAAATGAGGTGAGTTCTAGTTGCCCCCCACATAGTTCTGGAGTTCTCTATATTTTATATCAATAGTTCTGTTTATTTTCTACGAGAAATTGATTATTGAACTTGATGGGGGGCCAACTTAATAAGTCGAACTTAATAATCGTCGGATCGAAAAAAGTTATAAGGATAAATTGTAGAACTCTTTGGGGGGCAAACAGAACTTCGTAGATAAATTTCAAATTTATAAAATTTCTTTTTTTGAAAAAAAAAAATTTTGTTTCCATACGTACTAACCAAAGTATTGCTCCTATCAAAAGAAGTTATAAAGATAAATTGTAGAACTCTTTGGGGGGCAAATAGAACTGTAGAAAAATTACAAATTTTGAAAATTTACATTTTACAAATTTTAAATAAGATGAAATGTAACTTACAATGATTATTAATACAGACTATATGATTATATGTGTGAATATTTGCAGACATATCAAATGTCAGGTGAGTTGATGAAGGAAAGGTGAAAGGCTTGAAGGGTACGTGGAATTGTAGGAATTATTATTAAATTCATTACGCTTAGACATTTCAAAAAGCGTTCTAATGATGTTAAAACAAACACATCCAGGTTTAAGTGGGTTGAATGTTTTACACGTGTAAAATGTGGATAAGAAACCATGGTAATAGTGATGTTTACTGTATACAAATAAAAATATAATTTTGCCACTAAATGGTGGTTTACATGATATAATACCTAAAAAATACAATATAACTTCACTTTATTTTTAAGAAATTTTATTTTTGGCGACGGTAGCCACCTACTATCAAGTTGACTGTCAATCTTCAAAAGGTAAGCAAAATGCTTGCAGATATATTATTTCGATGTCAAAATGCAATTATTATCACTCTACACGTGACAAGGAAAATCAATCAGTGAGTGATATCACTTGTTCGCAAACGTCACCGCTGTCAAAAACTGCGTCTTTGGTAGCTATGTTCTGTGTATATATACAAAACAGCTGTGTATATATCAAAAGGAGTAGAATAAGCTAACATACTCGTATACGAGTAGTATGAGTACGTATACGTCGAAACGCATAATTACACAATCTCCATACAGTTATCATGTGCGCGCTTCGAGTGCTCTCGTATTTTACATAGCTGTAAGGTAGAAGCGTAAGCGTATCGTCCATTCTTCATGGGCATAGCGAGGTAAGGGCAGGAAGGGGCAGCTGCCCCACCTTAGAAGAGCGGTCGTTCCCTGATATACTGTAATTCTGACGAGCTTCATAGCTTGTGACGCTTCTTATAAGACCAGAAACTAACAGGCTTGAAGGCTGGCTTGTGAAATCCAATAATACGGGATGTGATCTCTAATGCTATTAAAAACAACGATCAAAACAATATAATCTAGGATTTTCTTTGTCTGCCCCCCCTATATACAATTCTAGCCCTTGCCATTCTTCACACGGATGCAATTTCTCGCGACCGACTAACCTTCACACCGCTCTGTCACACTTATCCTTAATCCTATTAGAAAGAAAAAAGAAAGAAAAAAAGAAAAACGTTTATTTGTACACTGTAAAGTATGGGTATTTTATAATTTATAAAAAAATTGTACCAATAGAATACAACTATTTTAAAATATATGTAAGCATAATTTAATAAACTGTAAAGCCGAAATAATATTATAAAACGTAATACCTACATACTATATTTATAATAATATTATAAATTGTGGTTGTTTATGGAGTCGCTCGAGTAAAAAGTGTTCAATAAAATTTTATTATGAAGTACAAGATTGAATATAGAAATGCAATCCCAAACGCTTTCCGCTAGTGACTTGTACCACACGTCGAGCGACGTAGTTACAAACTCTATTACTAGCAATCAGTCCGCACCATGAGCCGGCCCTCTCTATTATGGAATAGATTGGACTTCCTAGATAACACTTCGATACTCATCGACACTACATTTCTAGGGCATAATTGAAAATGAAAATGGATTACTTGACATAATTTCCTTTTATTATTATCTCTATTAAATTGAACCACATTTCTGTACACTTTTTCTTACTATAACTAACTTAATTAACTAATACATTGTGTGTTATCATTGTATGATAATATAAACGGATTATTATATTATTTACTATAGCTGTTGCAAGCGACTTTGCCCGTGTAACTTCGACTCATATTTTCATATTTCATATACCTAATTAATTTTTAAAATGTGCAAAATTTGTGATATTTTCGCAGGTGGAATTTTTGTAATTACTGACTTAAGAGCGGGTATAAAGAGAAATAGCCAATCCTAGATTTGAATTTTATCTAAGTAAACAAAGTCTAATTTAATTAATTTTTTTAAATAGATAAATACATTATAAATGAAAGTGACGACTGTAACAGAAAACATAATATAATGAAATTTTCTCGATAGAAAAAAATCACCAAGTGAGCTCACATTTCCATCGATTTTAGTTTTATTTTTAAAATGACACACATTACAAAGCTAAAAGTGTATCAGTAATTTCACTTCACATATTATAAAAGGCTGTATGTAACAATTTTTCATTTGACATTGTAGTTTAGGAATAATTAATATTTAATACTTTTGGCACTTATAACATTTTTATTGAGCGAGATGTGCTATCTTCCGTCGCATGTTGTGCGTAGTTCTATGTATTTTGTGTCACTGTCATGTCCAAGGGGCCACGCGGGTGAAATTACTAATTTTGTTTGCTTAATACGCACTCTTAAAGCCAAAAATGTTTTTCCACAAAAACATTCTAGCTGTAATGACCATTTGAAATTGGGTTGTCAATAGATTTCATCTATATCGGCGGTATAGATGAAATCTATAGGCGGTATAGGCGGAGTTGCGGAAGAGTCTTCGTCCGACCTCGCAATCGCAACTTCGCCTATAGCGGACGCGGAGGACGCCAAGAGGTTTAGGGTCAGCGCCGACGGACGGAGTTGCGGCTAAGAGCAGTTACAGATCGCAAAGCCCACTGAGCGCGCGTCACAAAGAGCCGGCAAGGGAGTTCATTCGCCGCGCGCCTCTCGCCCGCTCTTTGAGTCGCTCGACGTCATTTTATTTCATTGTACCAAATACAGTCGTATTCAGGAGCACTTTAGGTTGAATTTAAATTGTTACTAAATTAGTTTCTTCGCTGCCACTCCGTCCGTCGGCGGTAGTCAACGGACCCTTAGTCGGTAGGTCTACCCCACTACCTGTCAAAACCGTCGACTGTCCCCGCCGACGAGGGATAGTGCGTAAACGTCTTTTCCCCACCTAAAAAAATAAAAATAAATAATAAAAATAAATTGTGATTGAGTATGTCTTTAGTTGTTAAGCCTTTTCAAATATTCTTTTTCTATTTTTTTTAAGGGTGTACCTGGAAAAGTGCATCCTTATAAGATTACAATCTAGTCTAGGACTAATGAGTAATTTTAATATAACCTAAACTACTAACTGTAATATTTATTAAGAATAATGTCCATTAACACGATTCTTATTGTCTCTATTAAGGGGAAAACACTTTATTATTGTATTCTTTACAAGTAGCACTAACTTCACTACATATCACTAGCTTGTCACTGCACTAATTCAAAAGACACTTTGTTATTGTGATCTTTGAGAATATTACTGTTTTATCACTACTGATATTTAACTGATACTTTACTTGCACCCATATAATATGTGGCACACTATATGTATGTAAGGAAAAAACAAAAAAAAATGTAAAAAAATATCTAATGATTTTTCAAATAAATAAATAAAAAATAAAAAAAATAAGTCTACCACAGTACCATCTTGAGGCAGAAGTCTGACATAACCTACCGGTTTGTCACCCGGTGGGTATCCATGATGGATGCCTCTTGTAAATAACTCTTTACGTAATTTTTGCTTGTTTGGTTTGTTTAATATTTTTTGTGGCTATAATCTAATATTTACTACATGCTTAATTTTTAATTTTCCCATCCCCATTTTCCCACCCTTAGGGTAGGATTTTTGTTTCCAAAATTATACGAGACCAACTTCGAGGTATACCCTATCCATTAAAAAAAGAATTATCAAAATCGGACTACTCTGTAAATAGTTATGCGTGGTTATACGCTAAAATTGGTGAGTGTACAGTCAATCATCCCCTGTTTTCCTACCCTTAGGGTTGGATTTTTTTTTGCAAATTAAAATGGAACACCCTTGTGGGGTGCACCCTTTCAAATAAATAAATAAAAATAAAAATAAAAAAGTCTAACCCACTACCATTTTGAGGCAGAAGTTTGACATAACCTACCGGTTTGTCACCCGGTGGGTATCCATTATGGATGCCTCTTGTAAATAACTCTTTTTAACAAAAAAAAAAGATTTCAAACCGTTTTCTCATGGATGCCATTGTCAGAACTGGACCAAATTGAAATGGGACCACACGGGAAGCACCAGCTTTCAAATAAAAAAAGAATCATCAAAATCATTTCACCCAGTCGAGGAAAATACAGTCGAATTTAGAACCTCCTCCTTTTTTGGAAGTCGGTTGAAAAAGGCCGAAGGCGGTATGATCTCATGCAGCTTCTTAGCACACTCTCAGAAGATACACGTAACCTAAGTTTTGTGAGGTCTTTAGCATTTACAAAACAAACTTATGCCCATAGGCAACCTTAAAACAGTGTCAATAACAGAACCCTTCTATTTAAATTACTAAACTAATTTAAACTTTAACCACGTTAGAGGGCAGCCATGATTGTTGTGAGATTGTAACAAAGTTTTATACTAAAGTTTGCGAACCCACATGGCCTCTAGGTGTGTGAATAATTCCACTAATGTTACTTGCAAATCACATCAAATATTATTAAAAAATTTACTATATTGTTTGATGTCTACCTTGTTGGAGGCCTTATATCGAGCGCTCCTTAAAAACTAAAAGGCCATAAAACCAAAAATCCAAAAATGTTTTTATTGCCTAAATACAATCACAATCCTTCATATTGTATATTGCACAAAGACTTATGGTTGTTTTATTCCATATTTAGTATATATTTTGATCATTTTTTATATATTCAAAAGTAACTTATATGCTTATATCTCTTCTAGTATTCAGTTTATTATAAAATTACTTAAAAAAGTTAATGCTACTTAAAAATACGCTTCTAACGATGTATAATATTCATATATTTGATATAATATCTAATAATTAATACACTTTTGATATAATATCTAATAAGAAAAAAATAGCCAAAAAATTATTTAATTTTTTTCGATTAACTCTCCTGTAAAAAGTGTAATTTTGATTTGTGGCCCTTTAGTTTTTAAGCAGCGATATAATAAAACTAGCTGACCCGGCAAACATTGTTTTTCCATACAAATTTTTTTTTTGGGGTGGGCAACCCTTATCACTTAGGAGTATAAAAAAATAGTTTACGACCTATTCTCAGATCTACTGAATATACACAAAAAATTTCATAAAAAAACTGTCAAGCCGGTTAGTAACACTGTGACACCAGAATTTTATTTATATACTTCGTCCGCGTTGAAAAAGAAAAACATAGCCTATCCTGTGTCCTGTACGTCTAAATCTTTATCTACCAAGTTTCATGAAAATCAGTTAATTCGTTTAAGAGTTATGGAGGAACATACATATATACATACATACAGAAAAAATTCTAAAAATCGTCAATTTAGTTTCTGTATCATGTATAGAGCCTATAAACACGATATCTCTAAAAACAAAGTAACTTACTCCATGAAAAATCCCCTTACAGATTTATTATTAGTATTGATATATAGAGATAGATAGATACATAATATGTATATGCAGGACTAACAATGTTCAAAGATACGAAAACTCTACTCACAAATGTTCTGATAATTTCAACATTTTATCTCTATGGAGACAGTATCCCCTTTGTGTTTTCCTGTAGCAAGTTTCACATCAACGAATATCAAAGGATTAATTCTATTCAAGGCTTCTCGTCTTGAAAACTCAGCGGCTGTAGCGCTTTACAATGTCTGTAATAGATTAGACGTCTATCTGAAAAATCTGGGTAAAAAAAAATTTTTACTTCTTCTCATAATCTACAACGACGGATTTCGCACACCATACAAAACACTACGAACTTTATGGAACATTTAAAAGTGACATATGAATAGAGCATGAACTCTATCATCTGTCATTTATTAACAAAAAATAAAACCGCCGAAAAAATTGAAAAGCATAAAATAATCTTATTATATTACCTAAGTAATTTTGAGTCGCCGCCGCGCATCACTCTACGTAATTTTTGCTTGTTTGGTTTGTTTAATATTTTTTTGTGGCTATAATCTAATATTTACTACATGCTTAATTTTTAATTTTCCCATCTCCATTTTCCCACCCTTAGGGTAGGATTTTTGTTTCCAAAATTATACGAGACCAACTTCGAGGTATACCCTATCCATTAAAAAAAGAATTATCAAAATCGGACTACTCTGTAAAAAGTAATGCGTGGTTATACGCTACAATTGGTGAGTGAACAGTCAATCATCCCCTGTTTTCCTACCCTTAGGGTTAGAATTTTTTTTGCAAATTAAAATGGAACACCCTTGTGGGGTGCACCCTTTCAAATAAAAAAAGAATTATCAAAATCGGACCACCCTGTCAAAAGTTATGCGTGATCATACATAAAAAAAAAAAAAAAAAACAAAAAATAACATATATACGCGTCGAATTGAGAACCTCCTCCGTTTTTGTTTTTTCGTTTTCATCGGTTGAAAATCAACCAAACATCTGTCGTTTAAAGAAAATGTGACTACGTCAACACGTATGAGTTTAAAATGAATAGTAGAAGTTGGTCGTTACTAACTTTACCATTGACGCGCGAAGGCAAGACTCCGCCATGATTCCGTTTTAGGCGTACTCTTTATGTGCCGCTTAGGCATTTGTGACGCAAATTCCATAGTTGTAATAAATATATATTTTGTTTTATATTTTTTAACACCTTCCACACAGCACCATCTAGTTTCAAATTAAGCAACTATAGCCTTGTATTATGGATACCACAGTTGATATACTACATACACGTAGATTACTTTTTTTTGTTTTTGTAAATTTTTGTGACTCAGGTACAAAGGTAAATGTTACACATAAAAATTCGCCCCTAACGGGATTTGAACCTGCGACCGTTTGGTTAAGAGCGGGTATAAAGAGAAATAGCCAATCCTAGATTTGAATTTTATCTAAGTAAACAAAGTCTAATTTAATTAATTTTTTAAAATGGATAAATACATTATAAATGAAAGTGACGACTGTAACAGAAAACATAATATAATGAAATTTTCTCGATAGAAAAAAAATCACCAAGTGAGCTCTCATTTCCATCGATTTTAGTTTTATTTTCAAAATGACACACATTACAAGGCTAAAAGTGTATCAGTAATTTCACTTCACATATTATCTAAGGCTGTATGTAACAATTTTTCATTTAACATTGTAGTTTACGAATAATTAATATTTAATACTTTTGGCACTTATAACATTTTTATTGAGCGAGATGCGCTATCTTCCGTCGCATGTTGTGCGTAGTTCTACGTATTTTGTGTCACTGTCATGTCCAAGGGGCCACGCGGGTGAAATTACAAATTTTATTTGCTTCATACGCACTCTTAACAGCTAGAGTTACTAACCACTAGACCAAACGTGTCGTCATGATATTGAGTTATCGATGATTAGATCTCACTCGATTTCACGCATCTTTTCAATAGAATATGAATACTCAGTTACCTACTACTGTTCAGTAGGACAGAAAAGCTTTGATGGGAAAGGGTCTTTCAAGGAAACCCTTTCAATGAGACGTTTCAATGAACATTTTAGGCGTTTGTATACTGATGTGTTCAATAGAAACTGAATTTCAATTTATTGAGTCAATGAATTATTTATTTTGAAAACTAAAAACAGGTTTATTTTGTTTTATTTTATTTATTTCATTTTATTTATTAGGAAGCCAACACAGTATACAACAGTCACAGTATTCACATTTAAATTTGGCACCTTTATAATGCAAGCGTCAAGCGACACCGATTGAGTAAGAAAGTTAAGATCCGTATCCGTATCTGTATCCGTATCCGCGGATCAACATTTTTAACGATCCGGGACATCACTAGTGAAAACAGCTAGAGTGTTATATTTTTCATTTTCCATCGCGATAAGGAATCTCAAAAAGCTGACTAAAATAAGGTGAAATATTACGAAAACTGTAAATATTAAATATCTTCAAAAATATTACGAAAATATACGAAAACATATCCAATATATGTTTCCAATACGAGTATGTTAGCGAACTGTCGAAATAATCCGATAATATCGGTAGAAGCGTCATAACTTCGTATACCACAGAACAATGATTGATGAATGTTCGAGCTCAAATAATTATTATAATACGTATGAGCGACGACAATGGATATTGTTTTATCATGGATTCGATCATAATGAGTTTAATATTGGTATGAATTGCACCAATTGGAAGCAGTAATTAATTAATGATTTACTAGTACAATACTCGTTACAAAGTACAATACTACTGATGCCCGAGACTTCGTCCGCGTTGAAAAAGAAAAAAGTAGCCTATCCTGTGTCCTGTACGTCTATAAAGTCTGTTTATCTACCAAGTTTCATGAAAATCAGTTAATTCGTTTAAGAGTTATGGAGGAACATACATACATACATACATACATACATACATACATACATACATACATACATACATACATACATACATACATACATACATACATACATACATACATACATACATACATACATACATACATACATACATACATACATACATACATACATACATACATACATACATACATACATACATACATACATACATACATACATACATACATACATACATACATACATACATACATACATACATACATACATACATACATACATACATACATACATACATACATACATACATACATACATACATACATACATACATACATACATACATACATACATACATACATACATACATACATACATACATACATACATACATACATACATACATACATACATACATACATACATACATACATACATACATACATACATACATACATACATACATACATACATACATACATACATACATACATACATACATACATACATACATACATACATACATACATACATACATACATACATACATACATACATACATACATACATACATACATACATACATACATACATACATACATACATACATACATACATACATACATACATACATACATACATACATACATACATACATACATACATACATACATACATACATACATACATACATACATACATACATACATACATACATACATACATACATACATACATACATACATACATACATACATACATACATACATACATACATACATACATACATACATACATACATACATACATACATACATACATACATACATACATACATACATACATACATACATACATACATACATACATACATACATACATACATACATACATACATACATACATACATACATACATACATACATACATACATACATACATACATACATACATACATACATACATACATACATACATACATACATACATACATACATACATACATACATACATACATACATACATACATACATACATACATACATACATACATACATACATACATACATACATACATACATACATACATACATACATACATACATACATACATACATACATACATACATACATACATACATACATACATACATACATACATACATACATACATACATACATACATACATACATACATACATACATACATACATACATACATACATACATACATACATACATACATACATACATACATACATACATACATACATACATACATACATACATACATACATACATACATACATACATACATACATACATACATACATACATACATACATACATACATACATACATACATACATACATACATACATACATACATACATACATACATACATACATACATACATACATACATACATACATACATACATACATACATACATACATACATACATACATACATACATACATACATACATACATACATACATACATACATACATACATACATACATACATACATACATACATACATACATACATACATACATACATACATACATACATACATACATACATACATACATACATACATACATACATACATACATACATACATACATACATACATACATACATACATACATACATACATACATACATACATACATACATACATACATACATACATACATACATACATACATACATACATACATACATACATACATACATACATACATACATACATACATACATACATACATACATACATACATACATACATACATACATACATACATACATACATACATACATACATACATACATACATACATACATACATACATACATACATACATACATACATACATACATACATACATACATACATTATGTATGTATGTCACAAATTTCGTCACAAATGTGTGTGTGTGCGTGTGTGTATGTGTTTTGACATTGGAAATGTCTTTTCGTTCGCTTCTGTACTCGTATAGGTCCCGATTTTACGAAAAAGTGCGATCCCCTTATATCTCGGAGAATTGTGAAGATATGATATTCAAAAAGGGCTTAAAAGACGCGTATTTATGAGAGCTGTAAGGTGCAAAAAGAATTTTTCGAAAAAGTCAAAAACTATTTTTCGTTGTGGCCGAAATAGTGAAAAAAAAATTTTTTTTTTCCGAATTTTTGATTTTGGCGATCGATATTTTGGAAACGAAGAATGATACCAAATATTTGAGGAAAACTCCTCTGGACAATTTAGTCAGCTACAATTTGAGCCTAAAATAAAGACGATTGAGTTAAGGGTTTGCCCTGTAGCTTAACCTTTTTGAAAGAAGTCAACAAGTCTGAACAACATAATTTCGAATTCCGTAGATTCATTTCAATGTGCTCGATATTATGACTTTTTTAAGTAAGTTTGGCAACAAAGTGGGCTTTGGACGCTAACGCACATATCCTATTAATGATCTCTTTTGGGCACCGAAAAAGGATTTGTGGTAAGAGAGCTTATTTCAAAGGGGATTAGGACTATTCCTATGTATTTAGGACAACCTACAAACATATCCGTGATTTTTAGACTTCTCGGCCTTTTAGTATTATTCGTGTAAAAACGAAAGTTAAATATAGGTAAAGGTTTTCAAATAACTAATTTTAAACCAGAGCTTTTTAAATTCAACCAATCAGTTCTTATAATGAAAGTAGATACTTTTATTGCATGCAAATTATATAATAATAACAATAATATTATAAAGTTTTTTATTTGCATAGCCTTAACAAATTTACAGTAGGTACATATTTATACAAGTCTAGCTGGCGCCCGCGACTTCGTCCGCGTTGAAAAAGAAAAAAGTAGTCTATCCTGTGTCCTGTACGTCTAAATGTTTTATCTATCAAGTTCAAGTTCGTGTAAGGAAAAAAAACCTATTTATTAGTAACTAGTATCGCAAAAAGTAGGTTTTGTCTTTCGCAATTGGTTACGAAACTCCGCTTTCGTACGCGGCCGAAAGGGTTGCACGCTGCACGTACCGCCACGCTGCACGCTCAGCAAGAGCGTCTACTAAGGCCATACCCTTAGAATTAGACCACGCACCAATGTACAATGTTAGACTAATGCACGTAGGCAAAAAATACCTATTTCTTAGTAACTAGTATCGTAAAAAGTAGATATTTTCTTCTTTCGCAATTGGTTACGAAACTCTGGTTTCGTATGCCGTCGCAGGGGGTTGCACGCTGCACGTACCGCCACGCTGCACGCTCAGCAAGAGCATCCACTAAGGCCACACCCTTAGAATTAGACCACGCACCAATGTACAATGTTAGACTAATGCACGTAGGCAAAAAATACCTATTTCTTAGTAACTAGTATCGTAAAAAGTAGATATTTTCTTCTTTCGCAATTGGTTACGAAACTCTAGTTTTGTATGCCGTCGCAGGGGGTTGCACGCTGCACGTACCGCCACGCTGCACGCTCAGCAAGAGCATCCACTAAGGCCATACCCTTAGAATTAGACCACGCACCAATGTACAATGTTAGACTAATGCACGTAGGCAAAAAATACCTATTTCTTAGTAACTAGTATCGTAACAAGTAGATATTTTCTTCTTTCGCAATTGGTTACGAAACTCTAGTTTTGTATGCCGTCGCAGGGGGTTGCACGCTGCACGTACCGCCACGCTGCACGCTCAGCAAGAGCATCCACTAAGGCCATACCCTTAGAATTAGACCACGCACCAATGTACAATGTTAGACTAATGCACGTAGGCAAAAAATACCTATTTCTTAGTAACTAGTATCGTAACAAGTAGATATTTTCTTCTTTCGCAATTGGTTACGAAACTCTGGTTTCGTATGCCGTCGCAGGGGGTTGCACGCTGCACGTACCGCCACGCTGCACGCTCAGCAAGAGCATCCACTAAGGCCATACCCTTAGAATTAGACCACGCACCAATGTACAATGTTAGACTAATGCACGTAGGCAAAAAATACCTATTTCTTAGTAACTAGTATCGTAAAAAGTAGATATTTTCTTCTTTCGCAATTGGTTACGAAACTCTAGTTTTGTATGCCGTCGCAAGGGGTTGCACGCTGCACGTACCGCCACGCTGCACGCTCAGCAAGAGCATCCACTAAAGCCATACCCTTAGAATTAGACCACGCACCAATGTACAATGTTAGACTAATGCACGTAGGCAGCGCGGTCTCCGGACCGGAAAGCATAAATATTTAACGAACACAGAGCCGCTTCCGGTGATAATAAGCCACGAATCGGTATCCGGTTTTTATTCAGGAAAACTCCATTAATATTTCAACTGTTTCATGTCATTAATTTTCTATAATGCACGCACGAACATTTTCGTGTTGTACTGACAACAGTTGGTAATGCCCAGTGAGAATTCTATATCTTTATCTTCTAGTAGCTGTTGCACGCGACTTTGTCCGCGTAAATTTATAAAATATAACCTATGTTAATCGTTGATAATGTAGCTTTCTATAGGCGATTTTTTTTTTAAAACGATCCACTAGTTTTTGAGGATATCTATACTATATATACTTTGAAGCATATTCATAATAGCCCAAGAAAATTAGAAAAATCAGGGGAAATAAATCGTGTAGTTTTGAAAATTGGTAAAATTATACTTTACGGTATCCAGATTATCGTACTAAAAGTCCTCAAGGGTGGAGATTGTGCTGAGGGTGTAAGGGGGGGTTGAAGGTACCTTTTTTCAGGATTTTGCTCATATCGCGAATATATGTAGGAATAACATTATGATTACTTCTGACAAAAGTTTCTACATGAAATTATCTACAAATTTGGATATATTCATTTTTACTCTGCGATCAATACTTTAGGGACTACAGGCTGTGTAAGTTTACAGAGATACAAAAATAGATGATTTCAGCAATAATGGTTTGTATTGACTCGAAATTTTTACACAACATTAAACTTAAACAAAAGAATAAAATTTTATAGACTTTTTCCTCAAAATTCCAACGGAAACCGATTTTTTCATAAATAAAATTGACCGTTGTTATGGCAACCGTGGAACGTTGCTGACTGAGCCATTGAAAAGGTTTGAGCTAGTAATAAATAAAAGTTGTAGTAGAGTGTTGAATAAAAAGTTATTTATTTTATCATACATTACACAATATTTAAAAAAAAACCTTCCATTTTTAAATAAATTCAGTTGTCTCCGAGTAGCTACAAAAATATATGTTAAACCTTTATTCATAGGTTAAACATTAGGTTGCGCTCATATTGGTAAAGATTATATTCGGTCTGAAGTTAGTCCTTGTCTTAACAGACATATTTAAAAGGTTGAGTTTAACCTTTATACCATCGAAATACTACAATGGAAATTGCGTCACAAATGCCAAATCGGCACTTAAAAAGAACGTCTTTGACAGAATCATGGCGGACTCTTGCCTTCACGCGTCAATGGTAAAAAGTAGTAACGATCAACTTCTACTATTTCATTTTAAACTCTAATGGGTTGACGTAAAGTCACATTTTCTTTAAATTACGTACTTATTATTATGTTTGTTTTGTTTTAAATGACAGTTCATTCTCTACGCATATGTCACTTTTAAATGTTCCATAAAATTCGTAATGTTTTGTATGGCAACCGGTTTC